>JARHVA010001129.1:77500-110000 GCA_037957365.1 Torreya grandis
GCATTCCCAACCATCACTTAACATCTAGTTTTGAGTTCAAATGTACAACCATGTAGGTAAGCCCCCATTTGTGAGTAATGGAAATAGCAATAATGATTGATTGAATCTTCACATAGTTGTTAGTATTTTGACTAGTACTATGTGTATGCAATCAAAAATACATCAGATCTAAAAATCCATCATAACTTAGATAAGATACATCCTAATCACACTTCCGATTGGGGATATATTAGATAATTGGGAACATGACCAATATGGACCAACTAGACCCAATTAAGGTATCTCTTATCACAAATAGTATCACTAAGAAGGGTTCTAAAACCTCCAATCAAGAAAAACTATACAATAACCTTAACTAAGTCCTATGTTTTCATATTCACTATACTAATAATAAGTAAAGCAAAGAAATATAATCTAGTGCTCTCCAAGCTTGTGACACAAAGTGGGGGTAATAAACACTAAAAATAAATATGCATAGAAGACATATAATTATGTCAATGTATACAAAATCCTAATGTACGAAAGAAAATTTCAAATGCATATCTATTTAGTCTTATAAAGGAGAAACAAAGTTAGGAATACTTACCTTTCAATATGAACCCACCAAGCCTAAATCTCTCCCTTTGCCAAGGTTCTTCACAAGAGGTTGTTGTGGTATGTAAGGATGACAAGGATAAATAAACTCTTGGCTACACAACCTATCAATGCATCTAAAAGACTTCTCCATAAAATAAGATCCATATCTCCAAGAAAAGTATGAAATCATAAGCTTTCTTCTCAAGTAGAATGGTGGATAAGTAGATGCACAATATATATTACTTCTTTTCTTCTCTCAATAATTGTAAAATGGATGTGTTTATATAGGCAAATATAACCCTAAGCCCTTCCAAATTTTTTGGTTGATAGGGTAAACCTAGTCGACCTAGTATCTTTATTGACAAAAAATCACTATGTCACGAGTTAGGTCGGCCAAGAGCTGACGTAGACCCTATATGAGTTTTACCAATAAGAGTACAAGGTTGACCCAATCAACCTAGTCATGTAAACTACCATAAGGGGTTTTAGTTTAGGAAGAGGGATAATAAAGGTGAAAAATAATTGGAGGTGTGTGTAAACTAAGATTCAAATCTTAGGGAAATGTTTTTAGGATCTAGTTGGATTGGTAGTAAGTGGCAATAAGGGATAATAATCTTGTAAAGCACTAATGATCTACCCACCCTTTTCTTAGTACACCTTATAAGGTGTGCACTCAGAGAGATTGAGTCTCGATGGGTTTAAATAAGATATAAAGCATCATCAATTGACAAAAGTGTAAAAATATTATGTGTATACATATTCCCCACTCAAATCTCATCACTTGTCACTCAGGTCTAATAGCGGATGGTGCTTCGAGAAAGAACATAGTAACATACAATGATGAGGCTAAAACATTTGTAGTATTTTAAAGCATAAAATAATTAAAATTAAATGATTTAAAGGGAAAATACTAAAAATTAAATGTGATGCATTCCTTGAATTACCTTTATCATTGGATGGTTATCTATTGTGTTTGTATTTTTGATTATGGAGGGCATAGAGACTACTTTCAACAAACCCAAGAATACAAAACTAAAGAGAAAAAAAAAAAAATTGTAGGAAATCCAAGATAAGTGGTGATATGTGGATGGGATGTACTTAGAAATTTGGTAAGTTGGGGTGACAAGTGTTATGTTAGACCAAATTTCCAATTCAAAATTTAGAGTAAATTAGGTTACCGAAAATCCAAGGCTACTAATGACTAAAAAAATCAAACAAGTAAACCTTAATTAAGAAAGGAAAACTCACCAAGTCAAACCAAGGATATATGTCAAAAAAGATGGTAATAAAATATCAATGTAAAAGTAATAATGATCCTTACTTAAATAGATATGGGCAAGCAAAAATGGTAAAATAACATTGATGAATAAGTAGTATCAATTCTTACTCAATCATCAATGGAAAAAGGGGGCATAAAATGGAAAACAACATTGATGAGTGAGAAGTAACAAGCCAACCTCACTCAACAATGGAAAAAGAGTACATCAAAGTAGAAATAGACTCAAGTGTCTACAAAAAGGGTGGTACGATAATGATAAATGGTAAATGAAATCAAAGCACATTTAGTAATGTAAATCCATGGTGTAAAGAAAGTAATCCATAGTTGTTCAAACATATTATTTTGTTCTAAGGATAGATAAAACTAAAACAAAATAGTGCTAACATGTTTTTAATATGTGAATAAGGAAGTATATAAGAGGAAAAAAAGATTTAGAATCACACATGCCTATTAAAGGGGAAATTAAATGGGTGGAGGGGATAATGAAGGAAAAACCAAGGTAGATTTACTCTTTATCAAAGCCAAAACACTCAAATTAGGTTTTTCAAAACAAGAGGGCTTTCGATTGTAAGGACACTGAATAACTTCTCTTAGCCACACAAGTCTTAGCTCAACAAATTAAGTATGTATATTATCCCATGAAGTCTATATGCATGAAAATTAAAATGGACCTAGCTTCCCATAATGTGTTCCCCATTCCTCAGGACCCCTTATAGATCCATCAGTCTAATGCAAATATTGGGTACTTACATGAGAAAGTAGGTAGAACCATAGAGTTTTTTTTTAAATTATCCTATTCCAATCTATTGGCCTATCATACCCCAATGGACCTCAACTCTATTATGAGGCCTAATGTGGAATTTGACCTTCTATTGGAGATAGAATATGTTCCTGTAATCATGTCTTTTGGTGTGATTTTGAATTTTGAGATTTGTATGTTCCCTTTTTTATATCATTTCCTTTTGTTTCAAATGATTTGGATTTTAAGTTTCTTGATGGATTTTTATATTCATCCTTCATATATATTGATAACAAAAAACTAAAATAGGTTGAATCTTGTGCCCACTGAATGCGGGTCTACAAGCATTTTATTAATCACCAAAAATCAAGTACATAGAAAGACTGACTTTTCTCTGTTAACCCTTTTACATGAAATAAACATTTATTTATAAGATTTCACATAATACCAATAAAACCAACTAACCTATTAACTAACTCCTATAACAATTCCACCTGATAGGTAGTTTACATTATTAATTAAATTAAACATAAAAACTACCCAAATAAAGTCAATCTAATTTATTTATGGGGGTGTCTATATAAATTATGCATGCCCCATTTACAATTATTAAGTTAACCTAACACAAAAAAAACCTAAGCTATGTTAAGACTCTAGATAAGTCCTAACAAATCCCCCTATAATCCAAAGTCAGGTCTTTGGACACATACCAAGCATTTTTCTAAATTTTTCAAATTTGATTCTATCAAGGGATTTTGTGAAAATATCAACTATCTAATCAATAGTTGGGCAATATATCAGATCAAGATATTTATTCACCACCAAAATTCATAGATAATGATATTTGACACCTATATGTTTTGTTTTGGCATGAAACACTAGATTTTTAGACATCTTGATTGCATTCTGATTATCAATGTATAACTATGTAGGAGCAATCTGAGAAACTTGAAGATCTTCAAAAATGTGCCATAAGTAAATAATTTCTTTGGATGCATCCCATGTTGTAATGTACTCTAATTTTGTTGATGAATTTTCCATTGTATCCTACTTTTTACAACACCAAGCAATGGTAGCTAAACCCATATACATAGTGTATTTTGTTGTGGACACTCTTGCATCCACACATCCACCAAAATTTGCATCACAATACCTAATGAGTTTGAATTTATTGTTGTGGTGGTACTCAAGGCCATATGTTTTTATTCCTTGAAGGTAACAAAGTAATCATTTTTCTACATGTCAATGAATTTCTCTAGGCTCATGCATAAACCTAAATAAAATTCCAACTAAAAATGATATTTCAGGCCTGGTAGTCATTAAATATATCAAACCTCCCACCAATTGTTTATACTTGGTGCCATCAAAAAAGGCACTACTATCATTCTTAGACAATTTCAAGTTACTTTCCATGGGAGTGAGGGCAAGTTTAAAATCACTCATGCCAAACCTATCTAATAACTCAGAAATATACTTAGTTTGTGAAATGAAAATACTATGATCTTTCTAAGTTATCTCTATGCCTAGACATTAGTGAAGAAGTCCAAGATATATCATCTTAGACCCATATTTTAATTCCATATTCATAGACTTGTTATGGTTTTCATCATTGCTTGTGATAAACAAGTCATTCACATAGAGAACAAGAATCACCAATTTCTTACCCTGCATTTGAAAATAGAAAGTATCATCAAATTCACTATGTTGAAAACCAATGGATTTCAAGTATGAATCCATTTTCTCATACCAAGATCTAGGTGTCTGTTTAAGCCCATACAAAGCTTTTATCAATTTACACACTTTGTGTTTTGCACCCACCTATTTAGAACCTTGAGGTTGTTTCATGTATACTTCTTCCTATAAATCACCATTCAAAAAAGCACTTTTAACATCCATTTGATGGACTTTCTAACCATTTTCTTATACTAAGGCAAGTACCATATGAATACTGTTCCATTTGGAAGTTGGTGCAAATATTTTCTCATAGTCAATACCTTCTTGTTGCACATATAGTTTTACAACAAATCTTGCCTTACATTTTTCAAAGAAGCCATCCACTTTATACTTAGTCCTAAGAACCCATTTGAATCCTATGGGTTGAATATGTGGAGGAGGATCAACAAAAACCCAAGTATTATTGTTAAGTATTACATCATACTCACTTTACATTGCATGTTGCCAAACATGTTCAATATATGCCTCATCAAAAGTAGATGGCTCAGTGGAAGAAGTAGTAATAACCATTACATTTACCCTATTTATGAGAACTCCTGGGACTTGTTAAGCCAACTTCATCTACTTTAAATTTATAAAAAGTACTTTGAGCCCATTTTGGATACTTATTCAAATTAGGGACACTATAATTTTCATCATGTGCACCATCCAAAGGAAGACTTAGAGAATTTTTAAAAATTTCTAAGTCATCAACCTGTGAACTAGTAGATGAAGAAGAGGAAAATGAAGGAATTTGAGTTTCATACCACAACCTTGAGTAATTGTCCCTATTATTCAAACCCTTATCTCTTTTTGCATTTTTCCTCTCTAACCTATCAAGTTGAGAATCAATATTTTCAGTGTTCATAGGCCCAAATTCATCAAATAATACATCTCAACTCATTATGAATTTCCCTATATCTTATGCAAGTAAATGATACCCCTTTTTATTTCTTGAATATCCAAGAAATATGCATTTTAGACTTCATAGTTCCAACTTAGTTATATGTTTAGTGGGAATTAAATAAAAATAAAGACATCCAAAAACTTTCAAATGTTTAAATTTTGGTTTAAACCCATACCAAGCCTCATATGGAGTTCTTACTAAAAGAGCTATTATGGGGGACCAATTTATTAAATACACTACAGTACCAATGGCTTCTATCCAAAACTTATCATCGAGCTATTATAGTGCAACATAGCTCATGTTGTACCCTCTAAGGTTCTATTCATTCATTCAAATAATCCATTATGATATAGAGTGTAAGCATTACTATATTGTTTATGAATGCCATGTTCCTGACAATGATTTGAAAACTCATTCAAAGTATATGCACCATCATTGTTTGAATGAAGAATGGGTAAGTGTGAACCTGTTTCTTTTTCAACTAAGTGTAACCAATCAATAAACTTAATGAAAACTTCTAATTTGTTTTTCATGAAAAATACCCACCTCATCCTAGAAAAATCATCAATAAACAACACAAAATATCTACACCCTCCAATGGATGACTTTTTCATGTCACATACATCACTATGAACTAATTTCAAATATCTATTAGCTCTCCATGAAGAGTTTTAGGGAAAATTTTCTTTATTTTATTTGTCTAAAACACATGATTCACAAAGAATACTAAAGAGTGGATATTCAAATGTCCATAGTGGAGATGTCATAACTACTATGGAGACATAGTGCATATACCTGGTTCAACAACTACTATAAGTTCCACTATGAGAGGATGCACTTTACAATGTAATATAACTAAATTTCCATCCTCATATCATATTTACATGGTTTTATAACCATCCTTCACTGAATTGATATGGATAAGCCCATTTTCAAGCACAATTTGATAACCTTTCTTTCGAATAGTTACTAAGGAAAGAAGATGTTTCTTCAATGTGGGAACATACCAACCATTCTCCAAGTATTTTATAGAACTATTAGGAAGAAGAATCTGAATAGACCCAAGTCCTAAAGGAATATGCATAGACTTATCTACCAAAGCAACTGGAGAAAGAGAAGCCTCTTTGAAATTCCAAAAGAATTCTCAGCTAAATGTCATGTGTTTTGTTCCTCCTGTGTCTAAAACCCATACATCTATGAGCTCATCTCTAGCCTCATATTCCATTTAATCAATGTGCCCCAAAGTAGTGAATGAAAATCCATGAGCAACATGGCTAGAATCATCATAGTCATGATCAATATATTGAGTAGAGTTAGACTTAGTCACTTTTTGTTGCCTTTGAATTTTGTCGAAAGGAATCCTACACTGAGAAGTAATGTGACCAAATTTTACACATACATGACACTGAATGTTTAATCTACCTCAACCTCTACCCTTATAAGAGTTGTGACCACATCATCTATCACTTGTCTCATTTGAATGAGAATGGATAGATTGTTATTGATTCGAATAACATCTACCTTTGATTTTATATCTACCTCTTTTGTAACCTTGTCCTCCTCTATAACTGTTCCCTCTATTGTTTTGATGCCCAAATGACGATGAAATAGGATTAGACTCTAAAACATGTGCTTCCTCAATTTTATTAGATTTTTTGGGTAGAGAGAGGTCATGTTGGATGAGTAACTTACCCAAATTGTTAAAAGTGATGCCTGTGATCTTGTTAGAGACATGCAACATTTCTATAAAGTTTCTATAGAACCCAGGTAGTCCTTTCAAAGCAGTAGTGACTATGAGATCATCATCTAGTTCTCCAAACCTAGCTATAGTGTACTCAGTAGCAATATTTTTCAACTTAGACATATATTCTCCCATATCCCCATCTTTATCTAATGACAAAGTAAATAATTGCATATGAACATCTATTTTCTTATGCTAAGTTTTCTTATCATATAAATTAGATAATATTTTCTATGTAGTGTAACTCTGAGGAGATTTTTCAATATGAATATAAGTATCATGAGTACAAAAACATTTGATCAATGTTAAGTCATTATAATCATGAAAATTGAATGCATCAAGTTTAGCCTATTCTATTGGCATTGTGGGATTTTCATTCTTAACAATATCTCATAATTCATTAAAAACTAATAAATCTTCCATCAAATGTTTCTAATCTAAATAATTATAAATCATTAATCTATCACCATCTGAAAGCAAAATCTAAATATTTGATATCTTGAATAAAATGCAAGTGCAACAAAGAAAATCAAGTGTGACAAAATGCAAAGAAATGCAAAAAAATAGAAAAATACCACACTCACTACTCAAAACACTGCTTCTATGGGGTTTTTACACTTAACCTCCATGTAGAGAAAAAAAAGAATTTTTGATGGGTTTTGCACATAACAACACCAAAAACTAAAGAATTACACCCTTATGTCTCCAAAAACAACCTTATTTCACCAAGATACACCCTTATGTCACCAAAATATGCAATAGCAAAAGATAACAACTTCACATGCAAAATTTTAACAAGTATACATATTTTTACAATCAAATATACTTTTTACAACTTGCAAAGCATATTAAAATATTCCAAAAAAGGAATATTCCTTTTCAAGAAAGCATCTTTATAAAGAAAATTCTTCCAAAAAATAAGATTTGAACCCTACACCTCCTTGTTACAAAGTTTTATCCAAAATATGTCCTTCCAAGTGCTCTATGAACATTTACAAGTTTATAAAGATAGAATGTTCTATATAAACTTGATTTTTATCTCTATGATAATAAAAAATATTTTACTTGGGTGAGTAAAATTAAGAAATCATGTGAAAGTTTGTGACCAAAATGAAACATCAATTATTTTAACCTTTAAGTAGGCCCCACCAAACCCTAAATTTATATCAAAACTATATCCAACTTTTAAAAATGAATTTTTTTATTTGTTGACAATATTCCAATGCCATACTAAGGATTTCAATGCCATCGCTGATCTGTGAAAGTTGAAAAACCTCTGATACTTCACCTGGGATGTATAAAACCTTACAAGATTAAATCTTTATTTATTTTCCAATGATTGAGACTGATAGAAGCAATTTTGGTTGAGTAAAACTCATTTGTGATTATATAGGACATTGGAATGCCATACTTCTACAAATATGTGTAATACTACTACAATTTACAACTTGAAAAACTTTTGGTAGGGTTTGAGAATTGATAACTGATCTCTAAGAACTCAAAACGATAATATATAGTGAGCAAATGGATGTTAAAAATAAATGAATGCCATTTCAACTAGTCACAAGAATATCCAGAGGAAAAAGGCCATATAAATGGCTTTTGGGCAATTTTTTGGAGTTTTAAAACAAGTTTGAATCAATTATAACTTCAAAATTCAATTTGGAATGTTAAAAAATGAGTTTTGAAAGCACTTCAGGGAGTATGATAGACTTGATCAATTATATGTCCATACAAGACCAATATACAAGCTTATTTCTTTCAAACCGACATTAACCAATGCCAAAAAACATTTGAAAAATTAAATAATTTAGTAATTTTTCAAATTTATCAGTATTAAGCCACTACAAAATTTATTTCAAAAATCTTACCTTATACTCTAGAATTTGATTTCACATGAGACTTTCAATTCCATGTGAATTATCTTTTCACCTTGCTTTCTACCAAATTTTCCAAGCTTTCCATATTCACCGTGCTTTCCAAAACCATGCTTAGATACCACTGATAATAAAAAACCAAAATAGGTTGAATCTTGTGCCCATTGAGTGTAGGTCCACAAACATTTTATTAATCACCAAAAATCAATTACATAGAAAGGGTGTATTTAATCCATTAACCCTTTTACATGAAATAAACATTTATGTATAATATTTCACCTAATACCAGTAAAAACAACTAACCTATTAACTAACTCCTTTTGGAATTCCACTTAATAGGTAGTTTATATTATTAATTAACTTAAACATAAAAACTACCCAAATAAAGTTAATCTAATTTATTTATGGGGGTGTCTTTATAAAATATGCATGCCCCATTTACAATTATTAAATTAACCTAACACAACAAAATCCTAAGCTAAGTTAAGACTTTGGATAAGTCCTAACCCATATTTGGAAAACCAAACATGGGTGCTAAATATGACTTTCATTTGAATTCTTTGGACTTGGTTTCTAAGAGAGAGAACACAAAGATCATGGTGTCTATGAGTCTCATAAATCTACATGAAATAAAAGTGTTATATTTACTTCAACCTTGTTTTATCCAATGTGGAGTGAAAGGAAAGTAAATCAAGACGGATGAAACATAAAACAATTAAAATTACTTCGAATTGCTAAAAAAATTTATAAAGGGAAAAAAGAAAGGATACAATGACAAAAAAAATGGATCTTGCCTTCCGTGTAGTGTCAAGTGTCCTTCACCATAAGCAATATAAAGTCCAAAATCAAAGTCACCATATAAGATAGATAAAAAAATGACACAATGTCAAATGATTTAAAATAGGTAAATGTAAAGTTGGAGAACATGTTCAATCTAAATGAAAATGTAAGAATACCATGCATGTGTTCATAAGTACTAATAGATTTATCCAGACACATTATCCATAACATTTAATAAGTCTCTATGTAGTTGAATGTGAATTGCAACTAATGTCTCATAAATCTTCATTAAAAGTTTAGAAAATGCTTCATATCAAATCTTCTTAATGAAAAATGTATGAATGCTTTAAGGATCATGATGATGAGGAATATCATGCAGGGAATGCTTAAGAAAATGCATGGGAGTGGTTTTTATAGGAGATGAATGGGTCACCAGTGGGGAAGGTGCCATGGGTGAGGGACTCATTGGTGAAGAAGCATCCATGGGTTAGGGACTCATAAGTGAAAGAACATTAGGTGGAGAAGGGACCATAGGAGGAGATGGAACCACATGAGGTGGAACCATGGGGGAAGATGGGGGAGCCTTCTTGTGAGAATGACCTATGGGAAGAAGGGTATAAAGGGAAAGAATGGTTAAGAAGTGATCCTTAAGATGCCATTGAAGGATGTAATAATGATGAATGTGATGTGTGACACATTGGTGCTAGAGATAATATACCTCTCCATACTTATGAAGATACTCAAGTAATAATTTTTTTTTATTGGGGGGGTGGGGTATAACCTAGTCTAAAGGCTAAAGATTAGTGGGATGCAATGTGTTTATATATTTTCATAACTTGTGACAATGTGTGGATGAATGGTTATCTATGTTGTGGAAGCAACAAATACACCCATGAGTAATCTTGGTAGGTGTATTCATAGGAGGATATGAAACTAAAACTGAGGGACCTTGGTATAGGGAACAATCTCTATTCTAATTTTCCATAACTTTATGAATGTCACAATAAGGATGATCATCCCATTAGTGGGTTAAGGAGCTAGTTATGGTAAAGGGAACAAACCATCACCAAGAGAAGGTGGGGTTAGCAGAGAGATTGGACAAGGCTCAATTGAAGGAGCAATAGGATCAAAAATAGGAAGATACTCAACTACAGAGGGAATGAGAATAAGATCTAAATTGATCTCTATTGAGGGAAGGGTGGTGTCCATAAAAGGTTAAAGGATAGTCACAAGCATCTCAAGTATAAATAGGCTAGAGGGGTCATGGTATCTATCAAATTGATAGGGACCAATCATAGAGTAATCCATAAGCATACTCTTACAAGTTTCATCATAAATTGGAGGTGTGCACACCATCTCTGCCCTATGATAAAGAGTAAAAATACTAAAATTAGGAAAAATATAGGATAGAATACTAGAATATATATTGAAAGGCTGATGCAAAGAGGAATGATAATGAAGAATCTTATCATTCTATCTAAACAAGAGCTCTTAATAATGGATACTATAAGGTATAACCATCATCATAATCAGGTGTATGAAGATCAATGGCACAAGTAGGGATGACCTTGTCATTTGATGTGGTGTGATGAATGAAATGTTGAGTCTTAGTTAAGACAACGATGTCATTGAAAGGTGGTTAAAGGGAATGAGGTTGAAAATAATAGGGAAGCCGAGAGATGATATGAGGTGAGAGATCCCAATTATTAATCTTGATATTGATTTCATCAAGCTCATCATCATTAAAATCTAGGAGGTTAGGGGGAATATTCCCAATGAGTTTAGGATGACCATTATAACCTCAGGTAGAATTGATAGGAAACTTAAACCATTACGATTCATGAAATGGAATTGCTTGGTAAGGGTTCAAGGGTAGGAATCTTGAGTACACCATGGTCTTGGAATTAATTAAAATTCCAAGGATTAGTGTCATCTTGAATCTTATATATGGCTCCATTATAAGGAAATTTGATGCATTGGCAAGTAGAAGAGTCAATTGCTCTCATGCAATGAGTCCATGGCATACCAATAAAAAATTTATAGGATAGAGGAAAATTGAAGATCATCACCTTCACATGAATGTTGATAGGTGTGATGGTAATGGGGAGCCACACATAACCTAAATGAGGCATTTGCCTTCGATCATAGCCTTGACATATGTTTCTTGTGAATTTAAGATTACATTCAGAATATCCAAAGCTTTTGATAAAATCAAGAGAGGCAACACGAGTGTTGTAACCCTCATCAATCAAGGCATGATTGACTTGTATATCACCAATTTGGACACTAATAAACATAGGAGGATCATCCATACAAAGTAGAATATCATCGAGGATCATAAAAGCAATGGGGAATTTGAAGGAAAGAGAAGTGTCTATTATCTCATCATGCATGGAAATCTCTTTACATTATTGTAAAATGTTATCTTTTCATCTGGTTAAGGTGGCTTCACATCTTGAGAAGGGAGGATGAGGTATTTCCATTTCAAACAAAAGTTACATAAGATAGTTAGGTTCTATAGAGAGGTTTGCATAATTTTGGGAAATGGGATTTGAGATGGGAGATTAGTAATTTTTGTGATAGGAAACAACTCATCATAACCCATTAGAAGACTATTGGAAAGAGGTACATAGTGTTGAAGGAGGTCCTTGAAATAATGAATCAAAGTATATGTGAATTTATGATGATAGGAGGTAGAAGGTTTAATTGGAGGATCAGTTTATAGATTATGTTGAGAAGATGGAGAAGTTGATGCAAGTTTAGTTTGAGATAGATTACAAGAAGTGTTGATATAAGTTTGAGTATCATTGGTGATAGGTAAAGAATATGGAGAGATGGTAGAAATGGTATGAGAAGTGTTATATAAGGGAGGTGTTAGAATTGGTTCATAAAAAGATATAAGGTCTTCTTACCCCAACTACATTAAATCAATGGGAGAAGAACATTGGATAACATGAAATGTGCAAGACAGTTGATGTGTTTGAATCGATTGAGAATCAATGAAAGAAACCACCCTTCACACATTTTTCATATTAAACACATTCTATTTAGGATTTGGGTCAATAAACTATCAACATTATTGGTAGAAGGGGTATGCTTGTCTTGGGTATCTTGGTGATTTGGAAGAGGATCTTTATAGATGGCTAAATGAGCATTAACCTGATTCAAAACTTGATTTTTATTTTATGTTTCCTAAGATTTAAATTAAATGTCATAGGCTTATTATAATTGATGAATGATATAATCATGGTAAAAATTGGGACCAAAAAGCAAATCCATAGCCAAATTAAGAAGCTTCTTATAGGTCTCATGGGAATAACCCCAACTAGTGTGAAACTAAAAAAATTTATTAGTATCATACCAATATTTCATGGGACAAGTGGGATCAAGTTCTCATGGGAGAGGCCTTAGGAGAAATTTGTGCAATTATACCAGGGATAAAGGTTTATGAACATTGATTTTGTTGCTTAAAGATAAATGAGGATTGTTGATGTGGCTAGGAGGATAAGTTGTTTTGAAGTTTGGTTAGGAATAACCTCTTGAATAGTATGAATGATATCATAAGATTCGGTGACCCAATCATTAGTAGAAAGATGGTTCTTATTATTGAGTAACATGTGAGTACTCATAGAAGGTTTGGATGGCTTGAATTGATCCATAAATAAATCCTAATGCTTAGCTTGGTCTATAACCTCCTCTAAAGTATGTGGAGAGAGAGTTTATACCTGATATTATGACTTTGGAAAAAAAGAATTAGCAAATAGATGGAAAAGGTTTTCATCTACCATATTATATTTGCATTTATTAGATAATTTCTTCCCTTATTTAATGAAATCTTATGCATTTTTGGTCTCAAGTTACTTATAATTGATAAAATGGGCCAAGGTATTCTTAGGGAGATCATTAGTTTGAAACTCTTGGACTAGAGTATTAACTAAATCTTCCAAACTATTAGTAGAATGGGATTTAATTTGGTTGTACCAATCTAAAGAATCATATATGAGAGTTTTTTCTAATAGATTGGTAGTGGTAAAGGTATTTAATTTAACGTAATATTTATATATATTTCCAAATGTTTTTAAATAAAGAGCAGGATCAGTTGACGCATTATAAGAAATGGTTAGGGTGTTACCTCCTATATCAATATTAACAATTTGAGATGTAAGAAGCTCATTTTGAAGATGCTTGATTATTCTGTTAACAAGGGGAGGTTAAGGGATAAGATTAAAATGGGAATTCCTAGGAAGAAGTGGGGGAACATTTTGGTTATGCATGCCACATGGCATCTATTGAGGGTAGGTTTGAAGATGGATAAGATGAGTTTTCATTTACATCATTTCATTTACATTGTTATCTTTAAAAACATTTATTTGATTATGATTTTGTAATAGGAGTTGATGGGTTTGATATAAATTATTGTTTAAAGCATTAGAATTGGTAGTAATGGCTTGGGAACCATTATGGGTGTTAATAGGATCTTGAGAATAATTGTTAGTGAGGCACTAGTGGAAAAATTTACTTGTGTAGAAAAATATGGACTAATAGAGGGATGAGAAGAAGTAGCACTAGAAGCATGATTACCATGGGTATAAAATGATGCACTAGTGGAGGAATTGTGAAGAGTGGGTCTTGGAAGAGGCCCACTAGATGTAAAACTTATCATGTTAGTAGAGATACTAGGCATGAAGGTAAAGGAAATCAAAGAAGAAGAAGTCGCGGTATGAGAAGGGGTCAAAATTGAGAGAAGAGGTTGAGAAGCAAAGAAACTAGTATCCCCAAATCCATGTGAGAATGTGGGAGAATATGAATGGGGTTCCTTAACTTGACCACTTATCATGAGATGGTAGATAGTAGAAGGATCCTTTCCTCAATTTTGAGGAAACTCATTGATGAAGAAGAGAATTTATAGTGTATACTCTAATTATGGTTGATCTTCAAGTGATAAGAGAGTATTATGAAGTGAAGAGGAATAAGGAAGGGTCCCATAATTTGTAGTGCAAGTGGATATATTCACATTCCTTTCATCTAGGATAAAATTCATAAGTTGCTTATGAGAGAACCTATTAAGGTTAGTAAGACTTATCATACCCATTAAATTAAACTTAGTGTTATATTCAAGTAGGAAGTTCATGATGAAGGAGAGAGATTAAGGAAAGCAAAGTTAATTCAAATCAAGGAGAGAAAAAATGCAAATAAGAGTTCAGAGTCAACTGGGTCGACCTAGTACTAAAAATATGGTATGAAAACTAAGTTAATAAGGATAGAAAGTTAACCAGATTGACTTAGTACTATAACCTAAGATAGAGGGCATATTGATAAAGATATAGAGTTGACTAGGTTGACTTAGTTATATAACTTGAGAGGCATAAAGGACTATTGTGGTCAACTAGGTTGATGTATTACTGTAGATAGGGAAAATAAATAGTCTATAAGAGATTATGTCTAATAAAATGGTAGTGTATTGAAAATAGGAAAAAAAATTATAGTGTACTTTAAAGCAAGAAATGAAATCACACACATAATCAATTGGGTTAATGAGAATGATCCCAATTGAGGCACATAACACAAAGCCTTACACCAATGTTGGCCAATGCAAGTTTTTACAATACAAGACACAATAAACAAAGTGCAAGTAGTTAACTGAAAATTAAATTCCAACTAAGTGGTCATCTTGAATGTTGTTATTATTACAAAGTATTATTTTTGGTGTGATAGGGAAGTTGGTTGAAAGTAGGGAACTAGAAAACACTCTATGGATGGTTTTAGGATGTTTAGGCTATAAGAGATCTATGTTGATAATGTTAATGGCTTGGTATTGGGGCCTACACCCTCACTTCATAATCCCATAATGATAAAGGTGTCATGTGCTTTGCCAATATGTACCATTAACCACATGTTTATACTTGGCCAAAAAACCAAGTCAGCTTCCCCCTTGGTGATGAAATCCAAGTAGTTAGGCCATGGGTAGATAAATGTTCAAATGAATTTTGAAATTATGTGATTTTGTAGTGTGTGTAAGAAAGAGGAAAATAGTGCAAATAAATGGTATATTTAAAAAACACCTAATTATATTATGTGAGTTATTCTAAGCATACAAACAACTAAAAGTGAGAGTGTAAATTAATTACTATCATATAGTTGTTAATTCCCAATTTTAAGCATAGTACAAAGGTAGTTCTATAAGTAAACATTATAGAATAGAGTCGACAATGTATCTATTGTATTGTAGAAGAAAGAGTCCTTAAGAACTAAGTCAACTAGGATGACCTATTCTTTTAGATAGAAGATAGAATATAGAACTAGGTTGACCAAGTTGACCTAGTTTGTTGTATGATTACAATTTTGAAGACTAAAATTTTTGTAAAACTAAACTATAAGGAAGAACTAAATTGAAAGAGAGAGAAAGAAAGGAACCTTGGTGGCTTAGAAGATGCTGATGATTGTGAGTTCTTTTTTAAAGTGCCTTGAATGCTACCTACAAGTTTTTCCAAATGTGTCAACCTAGTTCTAAAATTCTGTATTTACTAAAGCCTATTAAGATGACTATACCAGCTTGGTCAACTTGGTTTGTTATCTAGAATCTGACTATGATACTAAGTTGAACTATTTGACCTAGTTTGCTATTCTAGAGATGAATAAGAAACTAAGTTGACCTATTCAACATAGTTTATTATATGGAAGTGAATAAGATTACTGTGCCAATTTATTTGATCTATAATAACCTATAACTAATAAAGACTTGCATATAAAGTATATAGTTATTTTGATACAAATGTGTGTTAAACATGCACATAGATGTTAGAAACTATATCATTCTTGTTAGCCTAGTATCAAAAATATATAAAAATAATAAAATGATAGAAATGAAAAGCATGAAAGAAAACTTATAAGGATTAGATTCACATCAAGTTCACTAGAATGTATGCAATCATAAATACATCATATCTACAAATCAATCCTATTTTAGAGAAGATATATCCTACTTACACTTCCAACTGGGGCTGTTAGGTGTGGAACCTAATTGTCTTCCAAGATCAGAGGTTAAAAATTTGATGTTATTTTAGCTAGATTTTGGATCTCATTCTTTGTATCCCTGATGGCACAAGGGGTTGCAAGGGAGGAAACCCTCTTTTAGGGTTTGGGGGAAATGATACCCCCAACGGGGGGTTCGGGGTCCATGCTCATTGGTGGGGGTCTGGGGGCAATGCCCTCAAAGTGAAAATTTTATTAAAATTACCTTGTAAAATAGTAATTTTGTAGTCAATTTGGGTCATTGATTAAAGGTTTATAGATCTGCTGGTAGAGGTTATGTTTATGTTTTTTTCACCCTAAA
The DNA here is from genome assembly GCA_037957365.1 of Torreya grandis. Classification (NCBI taxonomy): domain Eukaryota; kingdom Viridiplantae; phylum Streptophyta; class Pinopsida; order Cupressales; family Taxaceae; genus Torreya; species Torreya grandis. Next base: position 94,446 of record JARHVA010001129.1, read on the forward strand.
ATGTATTCATACATGATTGAGATGAAAAAAAGGTATTGTACACAGAGAGGAGGTATAGAAGGTAGAGAGGTGTAACATGTTTTATTGTAGGATTTGTTTCTCCCTTGTATTATTGGAAATAATATACTGGACAATTTTGGTGGATGTATCCCATCTTGGGTGAACCACATTAAATATAGTGTCTCCTATTTTATACATGTTTTTTATTAGTTTCTATTTTTTTGATTTATTCATTTCATAGTTTCTCTTTTATGTGATTTGGGGATAAATTTGTGTTTTATTCTATCCTAATAGGGGATACATTAAATACTTGGGAACATGGCCAATATAGATTTGCTAGACCCAATTAAGGGATCTCTTATCATAAATAATATCACTAGGTAGGGTTTCAAAGCCTCTAGTCAAGCAAAAATATGCAATAACCATAACTAAGTCCTATGTTTTCATATTCACTATACTAATAATAAGTAAATCTAATAAATATAATCTAGTGCTTACCAAAACTTGTGGAACAAAGTGGGTGTAATAAAATCTAAAATTAAACATGCATATAAGATATATACTCATGTCAATGTATACAGAATCCTAATATATAGAAGATAAGTGCAAATGCATATCTATCTACTCTTACAAAAGAGGAATAAAGTTACGAATACTTACCATTGAATATGAACCCCATAAGCCTCAATCTCTCCCTTGGCCAAGGTTTTTCATAAGAGGTTTTTTTGGTATGTAAGGATGATAAGGATAAATCAACTCTAGGCTATACAACCTATCAATGCATCCAAAAGACTTCTCCACAAGACAAGATCCATATCTCTAAATAAAGTATGAAACCCTAATATTGCTCCTCAATTAAAATGGTGGATAAGTAGATACATGATATATATTACTTATTCTTCTCTTCTCTAAATAATGGAAAAATGGATTTATTTATATAAGCAAATTTAACCCCAAGCCCTTACAAAAGTTTATGCTAATAGGGTCAACCCAGTCGACCTAGTACTATTATTGAAAAAAATCATTAGTTCATAGGCTAAGTTGGCCAAGAACTTACCTAAACCCTAAATGAGTTTTACCAATAAGAGTATAATGTTGACCTAGTGAAAATAGTCATGTAAATTATCAAAATGGGTTTTAGGTTAGGAAGAGGGATGATGAAGGTGGAAAATGACTAGAGGAGTGTGCAAAATAGGAGTAAAATCTTAGGGTAATGTTTTTAAGAGATAGTTGGATTGGTAATAAGTAACAATAAGGGATAATAATCTTGTAAAGTACCAATGGTTTACCTACCCATTTCTTAGTGCACCCCTTAAGGTGTGCACTCAAAGAGATTGAGACTTGATGGGTTCCTAGAAGATAAAAATATTAGTAATTGATAAAAGTGTGAAAATATTATGTATACACCTTGCCTCTAGGAGATCTCACTATCCCTAAAGTATAATACCCCATTAGACCCACTATATCCTAGGTTTATCATAAAGTTACCATCAAAAAAGCAGTGTGGATGTATGTAATCCATAGACAACTCCATGACCTTGCATTGGGTCTTATGAGGCCTATGTATAAGAGGAAACAAAGAGAATTTAAATCTATAAAGTGTGGTATATATGTTTGGTTTTTATTTGAAAAAATAACTTCATTCTTAGTAAGCCATATACTATAGTATATTTGTAGTGGGAGCTTGATATTTTACTCTAAAATGCCTTTGGTCCTTGACCAATCATTTCTCACATCTATCAAGGATCTGGCCCTCTAAAAAATACTAGCTCATTGAGTTATGGTAGTATCCTAGACCATCATAGTGAAACTACAATGTATAAAAAAGTGTGAGACTATTTCAACATCCTCTTTGCATAGGGAACAAATACTTGGCCCATGTTAACCCCTTCACATCAAATTATCCCAAGTCAAAATTCTATTGTGGAGAGGAAGCCAACATTTTAGTTTTGTTTTTATTGAAGCATGAAGCCTCCAAATGTCCTTCCCCCACCATGGAACCTCATCATTACCCTATTGATTCTAAAGAGCTTTATATCCCAAATTTGCCTAATAATTTCCACCATCATAATTATATGACCAACATAAAGAGTGTTCTTTTTCAGTTCGGTAAATTGAGTTGGATATCATACAAATTCTATATCTATCCCAAATTAATTCTTTATGACCATCAAGACCCAAACCTTTAGCAGTCTTCCAACCCGAGGTCCACTAGCTGATCAAGGTTCTATCAAAAGTGTCAACTAAAGAATGTACATTTTTATGTTGAAGGGATACTATCATGGTGTTCAAGAACCTATACTCACTAGGAATACAAATAACTACATCCCAAATAATTTTGAACATCGTGTCTTCCCAAATATCCCATGCCAGGGAAGACTCAATAATGTTGATAGTCTGAATAATAGCCTTCCAAAAACGTGATCCTCTAATGTGTTTCTTAGGCTGCACCCAAATCCAATCCAACATGGATAAAGGTTCTACATATTTTTAGAAAAGAATTTTCTACCACAATCCATTTTTACTAATAATATTCTAAGCCCCTTTGGTAGCCAATGCCTTGGAAAAGGTAAGTAAGTCCTTTTAACCCCATCCACCCTCAGATTTTAGTTGGGCTATCAAACTCCATTTAATCAATGGAATACTTTTTTTACCTTATTTCCAGTCCAAATAAAATGCAAGATATTTTTTTATAATTTTAAGAATAATCTTTGGAAGGTATGTCAAGTAAAAAAATTAAAATGGAATCAACTCAAGCACACTCTTAATAAGAACCAATATCCCTACCATAGAAATCCATCTATTTCACCATAGAGTAATAGGCTTTTTCAATTTTTCAATGAGCCATAACTAGTCACCAACATGATAGTCATTTATTTTTAGATAGAACCCCAAATATTTTATGGAATCTAAAATAGGTGTGGAGAAAGGCAAGAGTTTTTAAATCAATATCTTATCCATAGTGGGGATGTGAAATAAGTATACAACTAACTTGTTTAGACTGAGCACCATACCCATCACTGAAGAGAAGAGCTTCAAGATCATGTCCAAACATTTTGCTTCCTAAATAGTACCATTATCAAAAATTATAATGTCATCCACAAAATGGATATGTGAAAGCATAGTGCCATTAGAAATTTTAACACCCATAAGATTTCTAGCAAACTTCTCATGTGTGATATGTCGATGAAGGGCCTTAACAATGACAAGAAAGAGTAAAGGTGATAGAGGAAGCCCTATCAAAGATCCTGAGAGGGGGTAAATGTTTTTTTTAGAAAAAAAATTAATCAACACTACATAAGTCATATATTGGTAACAATCCTCAATATAATTAATGAAAGTAGGCATAAACCCCACCTAAGTGAGGATAAGTCTAAGGTATAACCAATTTACCCTATCAAAGGATTTTGAAAGATATATCTTGAGGAGAAAAATAGATCAAGATTTGGATTTGATCATGTGAAATGACTCCTAAGTTGTACTAATGGCATCATAAATGACTCTATTATCTAAAATACCAAATTATTCTAGGGAGATGTGTTCAGAAAGAATAGGGTTTAGATGAGCAACACTTATCTTGGCTATACTATTATACACACAATTTCACAATGATATTGGTTTGAAGTGATTGAAGATAAAAAGATCATCTTTTGGGATATTTGCAATGAAAGTGGATGAAAAAGGAACATGTATTTTAACTGATATGTAAGATTCCTCAATAACTTAAAGAAGGTCATTTACAATGAGGTCCCAAAAGCTAATGTAGAATCCCAAATTCCACCCATCTAACCTAAGAGCCTTCCCATGATAAAAAGTGTAGACTTATTTCTATAGTTCTTCCATGGAAATAGGATGTATGAGTGCCTCATTTTGTAGTTCATCAACCCACCTATCAAAAAAAGATGAAACTTCTATAACATCCCTAATGTTTTCTCTGGGGGGCTCCAATTAAATGTGTTTATAATGTGAGAAAGTAGCCTTAGAGATAAAAGGGAAGTCTTTACTAACCTCCTCTAAGCTATCCCTAATAGACCAAATGGTATTTTGAATTCTATGAGCCATAGTTTGTTAGTGAAATAATTTGGTGTTGTCATCCCCTTCCTCAAGCTAGTTTATCCTACACTTCATTTTCCACTTATCTTTCTTCTAAACTAAAAGTCTAGCCTTTTCTATTTCCAAATCATCAAGTGCTTAATTTGTTTACACATTGAATCCATCTAAATGATCAATGTAGAGACAATACTTCATTTTTGTTTCAATCTATAAAATATCTCTACCACTATCTAAGAATTTTTCTTTAGCCCATAGCATGGCAACAGACTTAGTTAATCTAAGAATTTTTTATAGGTTAACCATAGTGTGTTCTCCCTAATCTCTTGTATAAGCATGACAAATCCCCTTAATTAGTTCAATGAGGTCTTCACAGGATAAATAATGAGGATTAAGTTTAATGGGAGCTAGTGGTAACCTCTTGCCCATATCTAATTCCAGCTATATAGGATTATGATTAGAACTAAATTGATTAATGTTGGTATAATTGTATGAATAAGTATATAAGATGAGAGCTTCCTTAATCATAAAATGATCCAAACTCTTTGATATGCCATCCAACACATGATGATGGTTTGACCATGTGGTTTTAACATGAGCAAGAGTGGCATCCAAAAATTCATGTTGTTCCATGTAATTAAAAAAAAAAATCCGCCAATTGATCAACTCTAGAAATAAACCCCCAAACTTCAAACTGATAAGTGGTGAAGTTTAGGTCCCCCCTCAAGATTAGATGAGGCAATTTTAGAATGCCAATGTTTGCTAAATCATCCCCAAAACCCTTCTTATTATGCAAAGGAGTATAAATGTTTAAAATATTTATTTTCACATCTAATTCATTCAAAAATAAAGTTCCATGAATGAAATGTAGATTTGTCACAATGGAGCCCATATCCAATGTGTTATTCCACCTCAATGCTAGTCCCCCATAATGCTTAGATGCGTTCCTCATAAAAAAGGACCAATCCAACAAACATTTTTTTAGATATCTCAAAACATCTTTGTCATCACATATTTTTTCCTATAGAATCATCATACCTATTTTGTACTTATAAATGAGTCTTTTTAAGTAGTGTTGTTTTAAGGCCTTCCCTACACCTCTTATATTATGGGATATCAAAATCATTTGATAACCTATTTTATGGATGCTCTACTAAGGGCCCATGGAATTGTGATTTTTCTACTAGAAATAACCTCCTTATTTGCATTCAATTGATCATGTGATAAATTTGTGTACCTACCTCTAGATCTCTAAGGTGTGTTTACCTTTAGTAGTTTCCAAACCATTAACTAGAGGAAAGTTTTTGGTTCTAAGTTATATTTCTCTTGGGTGAGAACGTGTTTAATATTTAATTTCCATAATTAGGGAGAAAATATCTATCCCACTTATAAAATGCATTTTAGGAGTTCCCTCAACTTCCTAGACCCACTCTGAGTGAAGTAGGTTAGACTGATGTTCTATAAAATACTATATAGTGTTCCTTTTAGGAACCCAACTTTTGATTATCCTAGATGAATCTAGTGATATTGATGCATTTTTGTTTCCTTTTATTGTAATTATTTCCACCCTCATGATCCTCATATACCTGTTGTTGAGTATTTCCCTTAAAGAGAGCTTCATTTTCTATGTCGTCCCTCTACTGTCATTTTTGGTAAGATTGGGAAGCTCCTTTTCCAAGTTTACTATCATTTTTATTGAAATGCCAAAGAGGATATAATATGTTCTACTTGTTTTGTGTTCCTTGGATCCAATGTTTTATCATTTAGATCCTCTATTTATGTAACAAGTCTTGTGGAGTCTGGTTTGATCCCTTGTTTGGTACCCTAGAATTTTTTATTTTCTGCTCCTGCATCATCTCCATCCCATATATATATATATGTGTGTGTGTGTGTGTGTGTGTGTGTGTGTGTGTGTGTGTGTGTGTTTAATTACCTCAAAGGTGTAAGTTACACCAGAAGGAATGTAATTTTAAGTTTTTGTAAATCAGAAGAGGTAAAAATCAATAGTTGTACCTAACTCAAAACTCATGATTACTGACCTTGTCTGGATTTTAAAGTGAGTTAGGTAGTGATGGGAAGGGCTATGAAAGTGTATTTTAAGGAATATCATACACCACATGGGCCATATCATACACTAAACTCAAATTTAGGATAACTATTATATTTACGTGCCTTGCACTCATTACAAATAGGTCTATAGCTTTTAGGCTAGTGATATTTTAATTGGTTAGTTTCTATTATTAAGGGTAGATGAGGACATCATGGGGACTAATTTGATTACAGGGCTACACGTTTGATGTGAAATGTGAATTAACATTATAACATCATTTGGGTGGAAATAATAGAATAAGGTCTCAAAGTCTATCTTCTATCTTTCGCTCACCATGCTATAAATATTTTGAAATTATGATCAATTTCTTGAAGCATAAGAACATATAGAAACACTATACTCTAAACCCTATAAGAAAAAGTGGCCATAATTAGAACATGTCTTCATAAGCATCTTATTTATCCCTAGTGGTAAAAAACATAATTTTTAAGGGAACACTGGTTAGTAAAAAATTATTTTAGAAATATTATTAAAATGAGTATGAGGTTATTGTTTCTTAACACTTCATGCAAAAAAGGTGAGATGGGCTTAATGATCATGGGTTTTGAGTGAGATATGACTATTGATTTAAACTCTTTCATTTTACATGCCCTTCTAATGTACCAACTCTTCATCTTCAATTTCAAACCTTATTACAAGAAATTCAAATTTCATATCCATCTTTAATGAATTTGATTGCAGTAAATCTCCACATCAAATTAGTTCCCATGATGTCCTCCCTTACCATTGACAATAGAAAATAACCAATCAAAGATGTTACCATGTAGAAATTTATGAACCCCTTTTGAATGGGTGCATGCAATGTAAATCCAATATCTACCATTAATTTGGGTTTGATGTATAATATGGACCATCTGGTATCCAATATCAATTTAAATACCTTGTCATTACCCCATAACACCACCATGAAACTCACCTTGAAATATTTTACCACTTTATCATTTTTCAATCTCACCATGAAATAAAATGTCCCCTCATCACACAACTTATTTCCATGTCGTATGAATAAATTAAAAAAATCATTTTACGCTGTCTCCTCCAACATAAAATATAAAATTATTCTTGATTGATATTTTATGCATAAAAGGTGAGATGTGGTCATCAATCATATATTTTGAGTGAGTTACAAGCATCGATTTACACTTAAACTTTCTAAAATATGATTTTACCAAAAGCAAAAATTACATCCTTTTTGACATAAATTATACTTTGGTTCAATTGTTTGTTTAATTTTTATGAAAGGGAAGAAAAAATACTAACTAATAATTACATTATAGAGACAGAGTGTGATCAACAAAGAAGAGAAATTGATAACAAAAAAAATGGAAATCTTTTAAAATATTCCATGCCTCTTAAATAGTTTTTTTGATGATGATATATCATGAAAAGTTAAATATTATAAAAACAATATTATGGAAAACCTATTGAGTGGAATTGGTTGACCTAGTTAAATTGGAGGACACATTTATAGATTATGTTGAGAAGATGGAGTAGTTGATGCAGGTTTAGATTGAGATAGATTAGGAGAAGTGTTGATATATGTTTGAGTATCATTGGTGATAGGTAAATAAGATGGAGGGATGGTAGAAATAATATGAGAAGAGTTATCCAAGGGAGGTGTTAGAATTGGTTCATCAAAAGATATAAGGTCTTATTACCCCAACTAGGTTAAATGAATGGGAGAAGAATATTGGATAACATGAAATGTGCAAGATAGTTGATGTGTTTGAATCGATTGAGAATTAATGAAATAAACCACCCTTCACATATTTGTCATATTAAACACATTATCTTTAGGATTTGGGTCAATAAAACTATCAACATTATTAGTAGAAGGGGTATTCTTGTCTTGGGTATCTTGGTGATTTGGAATAGGATCTTTATAGATGGCTAAATGAACATTAACCTGATTCAAATCTTGATATTTATTTTATGTTTCCTAGGATTTAAAATCAATGTCATAGGCTTATTATAATTGATGAATGATAGAATCATGATAAACATTGGGACCAAGAAGCAAATCCATAGCCAAATTATGAAGATTCCTACAGGTCTCACGAGAATAACCCCAACTAGTGTGAAACTAAAAAAAATTATTAGTATCATATAAATATTTCATGATACAAGTGGGATCAAGTTCTTATGGGAGAGGCCTTAGGAGACATTTTTGTAATTCTACCAGGGATAAAGGTTTATGAACATTGATGTTGTTGCCTAAAGATAAATGAGGATTGGTGATGTGGTTAGGAGGATAAGTTGGTTTTGAAGTTTGGTTGGGAATAACCTCTTGAATAGTATGAATGATATCATAAGATTCGGTGACACCATCATTGGTAGCATGATGGTTCTTATTATTGAGTAACATGTGAGTATTCATAGAAGGTTTGGATGTCTCGAATTGACCCATAAAGAAATCCTGATGCTTAGCTTGGTCTATAACCTCCTCTAAAGTATGTGGAGAGAGAATCTAGACTTGATATTATGACTTTGGAAAAAGAGAATTGGTAATTAGATGGAAAATTTTGTCATCTACCATATTGTATTTGCATTTATTATATAATTTATTCATTATTTAATGAAATCTTGTGCGTTTTTGGTCTCAGTTACTTACAATTGATAAAATGGGCCAATGTATTCTTAGGGAGATCATTAGTTTGAAACTCTTGGACTAGAGTATTAACTAAATCTTCCAAACTATTAATAAAATGGGATTTAAGTTGGTTGTACCAATCTAAAGAATCATCTATGAGAGTTTTTGCTAATATATTGGTAGCGGAAAAGGTATTTAATTTGACCTAATATTTATATATATTTCCAAATGTTTTTAAATAAAGAGTAGGATCGATTGATCCATTATAAGAAATAGTTAGGTTGTTACCTCCTAATCAATATTAACAATTTGAGATGTAAGAGGCTCATTTTGAAGATGCTTGATTGTTTTGTTAACAAGGAGAGGTTGAGGGATAAGATTAAAATGGGAATTCCAAGGAGGAGGTGGGGGAACATTTTGGTTATGAATGCCCCATGGCATCTATTGAGGGTGGTTTTGAAGATGGATAAGATGATTTTTCATTTACATCATTTCATTTACATTGTTAGCTTTAAAAACATTCATTTGATTATGATTTTGTAATAGGAGATGATGGGTTTGATATGCATTATTGTTTAAAGCATTAGAATTGGTAGTAATGGCTTGGGAACCACTATGGGTGTTAATAGGATCTTAAGAATAATTGTTAGTAAGTGAGGCACTAGTGGAAAAATTTACTTGTGTAGAAAAAGATGGACTAGTAGAGGGATGAGAAGAAGTAGCACTAGAGGCACGATGGGTATAAAATGATGCACTAGTGGAGGAATTGAGAAGTGCGGGTCTTGGAAGAGGCCCACTAGATGTGGAACCCATCATGTTAGTAGAGATACTAGGCATGAAGGTAAAGAAAATCAAAGAAGAAGAAGTCATGGTATGAGAAGGGGTCAAAATTGAGGGAAGAGCTTGAGAAGCAAAGAAACTAGTATCCGCAAATCCATGTGAGAATGTGGGAGAATATGAATGGAGTTCCTCAACTTGACCACTTATCATGAGATGGTAGATAGTAGAAGGATCCTTTCCTCAATTTTGAGAAAACTTATTGATGAAGAAGATAATTTCTATTGTATACTCTAATTCAGGTTGATCTTCAAGTGATAAGAGAGTATTATGAAGTGAACAGGAATAAGGAAGGGTCCCATAATCTGTAGTACAGGTGGATATATGCACATTCCTTTCATCTAGGATAAAATCCATAAGTTACTTATGAGAGAACCTATTAAGGTTGGTAAGACTCATCATACCCATTAAATTCAACTCATTTTTCTCTTCAAATAGGAATTTCATGATGAAGGAGAAAGATTAGGGAAATCAAAGTTAATTCAAATCAAGGGAGAGACAAAATGCAGATAAGAGTTTAGAGTCAACTGGGTCGACCTAGTACTAAAAATATGGTATGAAAACAAAGTTAATAAGGATAGAAATATAACCAGATTGACATAGTACTATAACCTAAGATAGAGGGAATCTTGATAAGGATATAGAGTTGACTAGGTTGACTTAGTACTATAACTTGAGAGGCATAAAGGAGTATTATGGTCAAATAGGTCGATGTAGTATTGTAGGTAGGGAAAATAGATAGTCTATAAGAGATTATGTCTAATAAAATGGTAGTGTATTGAAAATAGGAAAAAAAATTATAGTTTACATTAAATCAAGAAATGAAAGCACACACACAATCAATTGGGTCAATGAAAATGATCCCAATTGAGGCACATAACACAAAACCTTGCACCAATGTTGGCCAATGTAAGTTTTTACAATACAAGATACAAAAAACAAAGAACAAATAGTCAACTGAAAATTAAATTCCAACTAAGTGGTCATCTTGAATGTTATTATTATTATAAATTATTACTTTAGGTGTGATAGGGAAGTTGGTTAAAAGTAGGGAACTAGAAAACACTCTATGGATGGTTTTAGGATGTTTAGGCTATAAGAGATCTATATTGGTAATGTTAATTGCTTGGTATTTGGGCCTACCCCCTCACTTCATAATCCCATAAAGATAAAGGTGTTAGGTGCTTTGCCAATATGTACCATTAACCATGTGTTTATACATGGCCAAAAAACAAAGTCAGCTTCCCCCTTGGTGATGAAATCCAAGTAGTTAGGCCATGGGAAGACAAATGTTCAAATGAATTTTGAAATTATGTGATTTGGTAGTGTGTGCAAGAAAGAGGAAAATAGTGGAAATAAATGGTATATTTAAAAAACACCTAATTAGATTATGTGAGCTATTCTAAGCATGCAAACAACTAAAAGTGAGAGTGTGAATTAATTACTATCATATAGTTGTTAATTCCCAATTTTAAGCATATTACAAAGGTAGTTCTATATGTAAACATTATAGAACAAAGTCGACAATGTATCTATTGTATTGTAGAAGCAAGAGTCCTTAAGAACTAAGTCAACTAGGATGACCTATTATTTTAGATAGAAGATAGAATATGGAACAAGGTTGACCAAGTTGACCTAGTTTGTTGTATGTTTACAATTTTACAGACTAAAAACTTTGTAAAACTAAACTGTAAGGAAGAACTAAATTGAAAGAGAGAGAAAGAAAGGAAGCTTGGTGGCTTAGAAGCCACTAAGCATTGTGAGTTTTTAAAAAGTGCCTTGAATTCTACTACAAGTTTTTCCAACTATGTCAACCTAGTTATATAATTCCATATTTACTAAAGCCTATTAAGATGACTATACCAACTTGGTCAACTTGGTTTGTTATCTAGAATCTGACTATGATACTAAGTTGACCTATTAGACCTAGTTTGCTATTCTAGAGATGAATAAGAAACTAAGTTGACCTATTCAACATAGTTTATTATATGCAAGTGAATAATATTACTATGCCAATTTATTTGATCTAGTAACCTATATTTGATGAAGACTTGCATAGAAAGTATAGAGTCATTTTGATACAAATGTGTGTTAAACCTGCACATAGATATTAGAAACTATATCATCCTTGTTAACCTAGTATCACAAATATATAAAAATAATAAAATGATATAAATGAAAAGCATGAAAAAAAACTTATAAGGATTAGATTCACATCAAGTTCACCAGAATGTATGCAATCATAAATACATCATATCTACAAATCAATCCTAGTTTAGAGAAGATAAATCTTACTTACACTTCCAACTGGGGATGTTAGGTGTGGAACCTAATTGTCTTCCAAGATCAGAGGTTAAAATTTTGATGTTATTTTAGCTAGATTTTGGATCTCATTCTTTGTATCCCTGATGGCACAAGAGGTTGCAAGGGAGGAAACCCTCTTTTAGGGTTTGGGGGTAATGACACCCCTAGCGGGGGGTTCGGGGTCCACGCTCATTGGTGGGCGTCTAGGGGCAATTCCCTCAAAGTGAAAATTGTATTAAAATTATCTTGTAAAATAGTAATTTCATAGTCAATTTGGGTCATTGATTAAAGGTTTCCAGATCTGATGGTCAAGGTTATATTTAGGTGTTTTTCACCCTTAAATGTATTGATACACATCTGATGTGAAGAAAAAGGTATTGTACATAGAGAGGAGGTATAGAAGGTAGAGAGGTGTAACATGTTTTATTGTAGGATTTATTTCTCCCTTTTATTATTGGAAATAATATACTAGACAATTTTGGTGGATGTATCCCATCTTGGGTGAACCACATTAAATCTAGTGTCTCTTATTTTATACATGTTTTTGATTAGTTTCTATTTGTTTGATTTATTCTTTTCATAGTCTCTCTTGTATGTGATTTAGGGATAAATTTGTGTTTTATTTTATCCTAATAGGGGATACATTAGATAATTGGGAACATGGCCAATGTGGATCTGCTAGACCCAATTAAGGGATCTCTTATCATAAATAATATCACTAAGGATGGTTTCAAAGCCTCTAGTCAAGCAAAAATATGCAATAACCATAACTAAGTCCTATGTTTTCATATTCACTATACTAATAACAAGTAAATATAATAAATCTAATCTAGTGCTTACTAAAATTTGTGGAATAAAGTGGGGGTAGTAAAAACTAAAATTAAACATGCATATAAGACATATACTCATGTCAATGTATATAGAATCCTAATGTATAAAAGATAAGTGCAAATGCATATCTATCTACTCTTAAAAAAGAGGAACAAAGTCATGGATACTTAATTTTGAAGATGAACCCCCTAAGCCTTAATCTCTCCCTTGGCCAAGGTTTTTCATAAGAGGTTGTTGTGGTATATAAGGATGACAAGGATAAATCAACTCTAGGCTACACAACCTATCAGTGCATCCAAAAGACTTCTCCACAAGACAAGATCCATATCTCTAAATAAAGTATGAAACCCTAAGCTTTCTCCTCAAGTAGAATGGTGGATAAGTAGATACATGATATATATTACTTATTCTTCTCTTCTCTAAATAATGGAAAAATGGATTTATTTATATAGGTGAATTTAACCCCAAGCCCTTACAAAAGTTTTGGCCAATAGGTTCCACCCAGTCAACCTAGTACTTTTATTGAAAAAAACTTGTTAGTTCATAGGCTAAGTTGTCCAAGAACCAACCTAAACCTTAAATTTTTTTTACCAATAAGAGTATAATGTCAACCTAGTCAACCTAGTCATGTAAATTATCAAAATGGATTTTAGGTTAGGAAGAGGGATGATGAAGGTGGAAAATGACTAGAGAAGTGTTCAAAATAGGAGTAAAATCTTAGGGTAATGTTTTTGAGAGCTAGTTGGATTGGTAATAAGTAGTAATAAGGGATAATAATCTTGTAAAGCACCAATGGTTTGCCCACCCCTTTCTTGGTGCACCCCTTAAGGTGTGCACTCAAAGACATTGAGACTTGATGGGTTCCTACAAGATAAAAACATTAGTAATAGATAAAAGTGTGAAAATATTATGTATACACCTTGCCTATAGGATATCTCACTATCCCTAAAGTATAATACCCCATTAGCCCCACTATATCCCAGGTTTCCCATTAAGGCACCATCATAGAAACAGTGTGGCTGCATATAATCCATAAACAACTCCATGACCTTGCATTGGGTCTTATGAGGCCTATGTATAAGAGGAAACAAAGAGAATTTAAATCTATAAAGTGTGGTATATATGTTTGGTTTTTATTTGAAAAAATAACTTCATTCCTAGTAATCCATATACTCTAGTAAATTTGTAGTGGGAGCTTGATATTTTATTCTAAAATGCCTTTAGTCCTTGACCAAACATTCCACACTTCAATCAAGGATATGACCCTCCAAAATATACCATCTCATTGAGTTATGGTAGTATCCTAGACCATCATAGTGAAACTATAATGTATAAAACAGTGTGAGACTATTTCAACATCCTCTCCGCATAGGGAACAAATACTTGGCCCATATTACCCCTTCACATAAAATTATGCCAATTCAAAATTATATTATGGAGAGCAATAAATAAATGTAGTTTTGTTTTTATTAGATAATTAAGCCTCCAAATGTCCTTCCACCACCATGGAACCTCATCATTACCCTATTGATTCTAAAGAGCTTTATATCCCAGTTTTTCCTAATAATTTCCACCATCATAATTATATGACCTACATAAAGAGTGTTCCTTTTTAGTGAGGTAAATGGATTTAGATATAATAAAAAGTCTATATCTATCCCAAATTAGTTCTTTATGACCATCAAGACCAAACCTTTAGCAATCTTCCAACTCAAGGTCCACTAGCTGATCAAAGTTCTATAAAAAAGTGTCAACTAAAGAATGTACATTTTTATGTTGAAGGGATACTATCATGGTGTCCAAGAACCTATACTCACTAGGAATATAAATAACTACATCCCAAATAATTTTGAACATTGTGTCATCCCCAAGTTCCCATGCCAGGGAAGACTCAATAATGTTGATATTCTAAATAATAGCCTTCCAAAAAAGTGATCCTCCAATGTGTTTCTTAGGCTACACCCAAATCCAATCCAACATGGATAGAGGTTCTATGTATTTTTAGAAAAGAATTTTCTACCACAATCCATTTTTACTAATAATACTCGAAGCCCCTTTGGTAGCCAGTTCCTTGGAAAAGGTAGGTAAATCCTTTTAACCCAATCCACCCTCAAATTTTAGTTGGGCTATCAAACTCCATTTGATCAATGGAATCCTTTTTTCCCCTTATTTTCACCCCAAAGAAAATGCAAGATTTTTTTTAATATTTTTAAGAATCATCTTTGGAAGGTATGTCAAGTAAAAACATTAAAATGGAATAGACTCAAGCACACTCTTAATAAGAACCAATATCCCTACCATAGAAATCCATCTATTTCACCATAGAGAAATAGGCTTTTTCAATTTTTTCAATGAGCCATAACTAGTCACCAACATGATAGTCATTTATTTTCAGTAGAACCCCAAATATTTTATGGAATCTAAAATAGGTGTTGAGAAAGGCAAGCTTTTTTTAATCAATATCTTATCCATAGGGGGGATGTGAAATAAGTATACAACTAACTTTTTTAGATTGAGGACCATACTCATTACTGAAGAGAAGAGCTTCAAGATCATGTCCAAACATTTTGCTTCCTAAATAGTATCATTATCAAAGATTATAATGTCATCCACAAAAAGGATATGTGAAAGCATAGTGCCATTAGAAATTTTAACACCCATAAGATTTCTAGCAAACTTCTCATGTGTGATATGTCAATGAAGGGCCTCAATAATGACAAGAAAGAGGAAAGGTAATAAGGGGCAGCCCTATCAAAGACCTTGAGAGGGGGTAAATGTTTTTTTAGAAAAAAAATTAATCAACACTACATTAGTCATATATTGGTAACAATCC
>JARHVA010001129.1:115000-270000 GCA_037957365.1 Torreya grandis
TGATGATATATCATGAAAAGTTAAATATTATAAAAACAATAGTCTAGAAAACCTATTGAGTGGAATTGGTTGACCTAGTTAAACAGATAGGTGAGAACAATAGTCTGTAAAACCTAATGGGTCAAGTTGGTTGACCATTTTAGAAAGATACTAAAATAGTAAAATGCAAGAGAATCTAAATGAAAGTATAAGTTATAGAAAAATCCTTAAAAATCCAATGGAAAAATTAATGAGTGAGGTAAAAAATAAAATTAAAAACTCTTCTTTCACATATGCTATAAAAAATAAAATCATGCCCAATGCTTCCATTGTTCCCCAAATATATGGAGCCATAAAAATTGATAAACAAGGGAACAAACTGAAACCAATAGTCAATAGAGAGGGTCACCAACTTACAATTTAGCATCTTTTTTAGCCAAAAAGTTGAAGAAATTGGTGGGACATACGAGCTCATTTGTAAAATATTCAGCTCAATTCATAACAAAGGTTAAGGAAGAGAAGGTAATAGATGAAGACATCCTAGTAAGCTTTGATGTAATTAAATTATTTACAAAAATTCTAATTGTGGAAGCTATGGAAATACTTGTAAAAAACACCTCTCAGGAAATTAAAATATTAGTTCAACTTTGCCTTGAATCTACATTTTTTACATTTAGAGGAGATTACTTTAAACAAGTTAAAGGTGTGGCCATGGGATCACCACTATCCTTGGTAGTTTCTAATATGTTTATGGACAATTTTGAAAAGGAGGATCTTCATTCTAACCTTAAAAAAAAAGATGGTGGCTCAAATTTTTAGATGATACCAATGTATGATGGCCATTTGGTAGGGAAAATCTTGATCATTTTATTCAACATCTCAATAGTAGATCAGAACATATCTAGTTTACTATGGAGGTTGAGGAAGAAATAGGTCTTCCATTCTTGGATGTACTAGTGGCTAGGAGTCTTGATGGTTCCTTATCACATCAGGTATATAATAATAAAACACATATATATCTCTACTTGGGAAATAGCTCGCACCACTATCCTACCCAAAAAATGGCAGTCTTAAATACGTTGGCAACAAGAGATGTAAGGGTGTTAGACAGAGACCATCTAGAATATGAATTTGAGCATTTGAGAAAGGTATTTCAAGATAATGGATATGGGGACAAAAAAATACAAAATTATTTCAAATGGGCCATTATTCAAGAAGGCAAAAGAAAGAATAATGAAAAAAATAAGGATTGTCATATGGTAAAACTTCCTTACATACAAGGGGTCACCGATAAAATTTCAAGAACTTTAGAAAAAATGGATGTGAAGGTAGTATTCAAACCTCTTTAAACTATAATAAATATCATTGATAGATCAAAAGAGCCACATGATCCAAAATTATATGGAGGTGTCTATTCCATTCCATGTTCTTGAGGTGAGTGGTATATTAGAGAGATGGGAAGATCAATACAAATCCGACTACAGGAACATGGTGGTGACATTTTGCATGAACAAATTGAGAAATAAACACTAGAATAGAACTCTTATAATCTTAAGCACCACGTTTGAATTGAATAAACAAAAGTAATTACTAATGTGGATCACTAGAAAGAACATATAATAAGGGAAGCACTTGAAATAGAAAGACTCCTCAAAATTTAAATAAAGATGATGGGTTTATTTTAAATAAATCATGAAAACCTCTAATTCCATTAATGAAAAAATAATATTTTAGGGGTTGGAATTTGGAAAGTCAAGCATTGAAGAACATCTTATTTATATTATAACCTCTCATTGTGGAAATATAATATTTTTTCTCTTGATGATG
Source organism: Torreya grandis (assembly GCA_037957365.1). Taxonomy (NCBI): domain Eukaryota; kingdom Viridiplantae; phylum Streptophyta; class Pinopsida; order Cupressales; family Taxaceae; genus Torreya; species Torreya grandis. The sequence goes on from JARHVA010001129.1 coordinate 116,807, forward strand.
GGTTCCATAAAAAGACCTGAAAATTTGAGTTTGGAAAATTCTTGTGTAGTGTTTCCAGAAGTTTCTTTTAAAAATAATTTTCTCTATTAAAGTCTAAGACAATAAAAAAATAGTAGTCTAAAAACCTATTGGGTCGAGCTGGTTAACCTAGTTAGATAGACATGAATTTTCTTACTATAAACAAGATGATGTAGTCTAAAAGTAGAGGATAATAAGCAAAATATAAGACATCGAATTGATCATATTCGATTGAATTTGTTTCAAACATATTCAACTAGGTTGATGTTGATCAATATAATTGAGTCACACATCACAAAACTATGCCAACATTTGTCAACACAGTATGCAATTCAAAAGGGATAAGTAAGCAACAAGAAGAAATGAAATTGTAAAACTAATTATTTAACTAGTTATTTGAAAATAAGATCAAGAAGATGCTCTATAAATATTTGATTCACGTGTAGGCTCCCAAAGATACTTTATTATTTATTGGATAGTGACAACCCAATATTTTAAGAGTGTTGAATATGGATTATTAGAGATTTCCCATATCCTAATAAACCCAATTGCAAGGGTTAGTTGTAAGTAACTTCTTGGTGCTAATGGCTAACCAATGTACCATAAGATCAAATGGATGGTTGAATTAATAAGGTTTACTACAAAGGGAAATCCTAGGTGTTTCCTAAATATCAGGAGGTAAATGGAAACTAAATATGATGTTTAACTATGTACTATGGTTATGAGTATTAGGGAAAGTTCTTCATACCATGATATTTATAAATTAGTTATATATTATGGCTATGAGTATTAGGGAAATATCTTCATGACATGATATCTATAAATGATAGACAAGGACCATAAGTATGGTATGTCATAACCGTTCACAATAATAGATAAGTAGTTTTAAAATGGATGATACATGATTTTTAGGGAAACCAAGAAAAAGTGAAAATAAAGGCAAAAATAATTTGAGAAAACTAATTTAATTTCTAAAAGTAAATAAATAAGTAACTAGATATTTTCAAAGAGAAGTGAGATTAATTACTATCAAGGGAAGGTGAATTACATTGATTATGTTAAAAATAAAACATAGAGAACAAGTTTGGTCAGGCCCAATTTAGTTGGTTAAATATAATATAACATGTTTAATTTTGTTTAACACATTTAGTTGTAAAAATAAGCCAAAAATAAATAACATCGGCAAGATTAACTTAGTTTTTCTGGCAAGCCAAACAAACATAAAAACTAAGTCGATTAGGATGACTTAGTTGACTATGTGATACATTTTAGTAGAGCTAAAAAATAACAACAACAAAATGAAAATATGAACTATTAAGTAATTTTAATAAAAAATAGGAATAGTAAACTAACCAAATTAAAGTACTAGGTTGGTTAGAAGAAACCTAAACAAGGTTGACCTAGTTGACATAGTTGGTTGAGTATAAAATTTGAAAAGTGAAGATCTGTAAGAAATGAATAGGGTTGACCAACACAAACTTTTTGACAGGGACTAAAGACCAAAATTTACATAAAATAAATAGGGTTGACCAACATGACCTTGTCGACTGTGACTAAAAAATTAAAATTATAGAGAATGAATAGGGTTGACCAACATGACCTTGTTGATTGTGACTAAAAACTAAAAATTACAAAGATTGAATAAGGTCGACCATCACTCCCTTATTGATTTTTATTGAAAAATTATAGATAGACAAAAAACCAGTCTAACTTGTGTGATTGTGTTGATTTTAGATCCATAATATGCAAACTAATAGTAAGACTGGGTTAATAAGTGTAACCTAGTTGACTGTGAATTAGAATAAATAAATGTAAAGGTTAGATTCATGTTAGGTTCACCATACTATATGAAAAAATTTCATATAAATCTAAACATTATCTTACTTAGTAAATTCAATATTAGATATGATAATCAACTAACATTTATTGCAATATTATATATATTGGAAACATTACCAAATTGGATCCACTAAGCCTAACTAAGGGAACACTTATCACAAAACACTAAAGGTGGGGATTTTAAAGCCTATAGTAAAATAATATCATGAAATAACCCTAATTAGGTATTATAATGAATAAAATGAAATATAATATAATTTTAACAAAGCTTATAACACAAAGGGGAATGGTTTAAAATAAACAAAACTAAAAAGGGATCGTGGTAGGCAAATGGGGGCCTATATCACCTAAGGTGGAAAATGGAAAGCCTAAAAAACCCCATAAATATACTAAGTTTAAGTGTAGAGGTAACCTAAAAAAAGAGTCATACATTAAAAACCTATTAATTTATGTAATATCTATCTATCAAATGAAATAACAAAAGTTAGAGATACTTACCTTTGAGTGAACTTGTCAAGTCTCAATCTCCCTCTTAGTCGATGGTGATTTAAAAGAAATTGTTTTGGAATTATAACGATGACACTATAGAAATCATATCTAGGCTAAGATACTCCTACTTTTATCTAAAAATTTCCACAAGACAAATTATCTTCCATCCAAGGCAAACCCCAAGTAATGAGTCCTTCAAATGTAGATGTAGAAGAATTACAAGCTATAATAATGTGAAAATGAATGTTACTCTCTATTAGATTAATATGAAGATTGTATTTATGGAAATGGATAAACCTTGACCCTTCCATATTTTCAACCAATAAAGTCAACCTGCATGACCCTATTTTTTAAAATGTTACCATTATGCCTTGAACCAGGTTGGCTAGGGTGACTTAGTTTTGTAATGGGTGCCAAAAATTTCATAATAGGGTCAACTAGGCTGAATTCATAAGAAAGTGGGTATTTTATTAGTTAGAGGATATTTTGAAAGGATAATTTATTAGAGAGTTGGGTAAATGGGGTTTATTTACTTGGGAATTTGGATAGGTGGGATTTGTAATGGGTTTAGGTATGATATATTTGACTAACAATCTTATGAAACACTAATGATCTCCCCACCCATTTATCTATACACCATTTGAGGTATGCACTCAAGGAGATTAAAAATTGACAGGTTCTTGTAAAAGAGAAACTATCAATAAATGATAAGTTTGAAAATATTGTGTATATATATGCCCCACTAGAAGCTCACTACATGTCACAATAGTGTAACATGGGATGGTGTTTCAAGAAAAAACATAGAAACACAACCATTCAGCTAACTTATGAATTATGAAAATAAATGTTGAAATTAAATGAAATTACCATATATACATTACCTTCAGTTACCTTTCCATTAAATCTTGATTGTGGAGGGCATAATACTTGCATTTTGGAAATCCAGGGGATAAAAGGCTAAAAAATAGAAGTAATGTGTGCATACATATAATGGTCAAAGTAAATGGAAACTTTGCAATCCATGATTGTAAATTCTAGGTTATAACCAAAATACCAATAATGTAAATGATAAAATGATAACAAATGAATGTATAACACACTAAATCACATGAAAAAACAAGTAAGACATTACAAGTAAGTGAAATATAAATGTGATCAAATGAATATAATAAGATAAGCATATGTAATGGATCATGAAGAAATTATAAATGACAAAAAAAATGTATTAAGTCAAAATGTAAAACAAACATGTCAATGTAAACATAAAGAAAACATGCAAGCATGTGAAATGTCTAATTTAAAATAAGTGAAGTACACATAAGTCAAACAATAACATGATGGACAAATGAAAAGTCAAAATATCTCAAGAATAATGACTCAAACTTATTTCTTGTTCTAAAATATGAAGGAAGCACAACCACATAGTGATATGACTAGGATGACAATGAGATGGTGTGGAAAGTGTAAACATCCAATTTTCTAACACCATTTATGTTGAAATTGTCAATCTTGCTTGAATTGCACTCAAATGCACATTTTAGGTCAAAATATATAAAACACCCTAAATTGTTCAAACTTGTCACTTAAAAGTTCCATTTTAGGTCAAAGTATCCCTAAATAGGGCAATGCATTTTATGGGCCAGCTAACTTTTATCAATTTATTTTGAGTCAAAATGATGATTTCACCTTTTGGCTTTGGGTTACTCTTTTCTCTTAAATTCAATGGTACACGCCACGTATCATTGTTATTTTATGTTGGAAACATTTTAAATGGAAATATGTTTCCAATGCAGCTAACGTCACCTTCTAATTCTTCTTGAGTCAAATTACAACTCAGTAATATGACTTTTTGACCATTTTGATTAATTGAGGGCCAATTTTCAAATAATTGCACAAATGTTGATTAACCTTGTTTAAGGATAATTAATCCAAATTAAGAGATTAAGTGGATTTTCCATGAGATTTGTTGAATGTTTTTTTTTGAAAATTGATTCTTATTAACTACATCATCAAGTGACATAATTTCTTGGGAAGACATCCCTAGGCCATATATGCTACAAATATCAGGATTATGGGTCACCCATGCCTAGTTAATTCCTCCAGTGCCTCTTCAATGACCCTTATTCCAAGGTAATGATGAGATAATTATGGATTTAATTCCAAATATTAAGATTATCCATGGATACACATCTCAATCTTGAGATGGATGATCATGGTTGATCCTGACCAATCTCAAAAATCTATAAATAGAGAGGCCATGGACATGAATTTTACAATTAAATATTGAAAACTTATAATATTAATTTTTTTCCACAAGCCTTTTCATTTAATCATTGATTTTGTTTGTAAGCTTCATTGATAGGCTAGTCTAGTGATTTGGAATCACGAGACTAGGATTTATGTAGTGTTCTTGAGACATTGGAGGAGTTCGCTACCTTTGTTGACAAAGACAAGGATGATTAATCAAGGGAGAACATGATTTTGAGCCACATAAGTATGGTGAATCCATTTAGGAAGGTAATATGATGTTGCTTTCTTTTATTTTATTTATTTCTATCCTTTGAAATTACCATAGGAATAGATAGGCTTAGTTATTTATGCATTTTTCATTATTTATGGACTAATGCTTGACTAAATTTATTTGTAATCCTCTATACATCTTGGCACACTCAGTGGGATTAGATTCATCCCACACATGAAAAATATCATTTTGTAGCTTTAAAATATTTATTTGGACCCTTAAAACTCTTGCAAATTGATTTTCTAACTTTATTTTGCCATTTTCATTTGTCATAGATTTACACAGTAACTAACATTAGCTAGTAAAACTAACATTGATTGGATAGATTAACTAATGTTTGTTAGTAAAATTAACATCATTTAGATACATGTCGATGATCATATTGGTATAACTGATGTCGGTAGATAACCGACATCAGTTAGCAAAATTAACCATCACCGGTTGTATATAACCAATGTCAGTCACTGTGTTTTTCTTAAAACACAGACCCAAGAGCTATTTTTATAAATTTCATTATTTCAAACCAAAAGAGATTTAAGGCTAAAGGAAATTATAACATTAGTATTGTAGGACTAGGCTTGACATTTGCTAAAAACATGTTTAGATCACCTTTTGCATGTTTAAAAATCAATTAGGAACTTTATTTTGGTGTTTAATGAAAAATTTAGATGCTTAAATGAATGTTTTCAAAGTTCACAATCTTAAGACCAAGGGGTCAAATGAACATCACCAAATCTTTCACTTGGGCTTAAAATTGAACACACTTGTCAATTCTTGTTTTCAATAGTTGTTTAATTAGATTTTATTTGGAAAAAAGAGGAATGTTGCATGTATGCTCTTCCATTTGTCCCCTTTAGGGAAACTTTGGAATTAAAAGTGCCATTCTTATTGCAAATAGCTTCATCCAAGGCTTAGAAAAAATGTCATCTAAATCACTCCCCAAAAACTCATCAAATTTTGGGTGACCTTGAAAATGACCCTAAAGTCTTTCTGTTTCATGCTTTCTTTATTTTTATGCAAACTTGGCTTGCAAGGGGGACTTCATCACCTACCACAAGTTCTTTAGGGAAAATTTGACTCAAGGTTTGACCTCCTGACATTGAATTCATTTGGCTCCTAATTGGAGTTTCACATGGGATGTATCTGCATTTGGACATTGCACTACACTAACTGAATAGCAGGATGTAGTGGTTGTAAAAAGGACTAGACCTTTTTACAACTAGTCAATGCCATGGTCACCCATTTTTTGTGCTTGTATTTTGCATCATTTTATGTGAAAGTCATTTTACAATTAATTCCCCTAGAATGATCAAAAACTTGTTAGTTTATTAGACCCCACTATGCCATACCTTGTCAGTTTAGATTTAAGACGTTTGTTATTTTATCATTAGCTTACTTAGTCTTGATTTGTGTCTAAAACTACTTGTTAACTCAATAAACTTAACGAAAACACATTGTCCATAATATTATTGAGTAAGGTAGGTGTTACACTATCCAAATGGAAAATTCATCTTTTCCTTGTTCAAATTGTTATCAAAAATTCTGTGTCATGTCATTCACTTTGGTGCAGTCATGATGCCTAATTGAGTCTAGATCTTTCACCCAATTTTTTAAAATCCTTCATTTATAATCCACATTCAAAATTAAACCTTTTTGAGTTCTAATGGTAGGTGTGTCAAAGTGGGTTTGCCATTTGTGCACTAAGCTTGTTCTAACTTGGGTTCAATTTTCCATTTGGATTAAAAGTCATTTATTAAGACTCAAAATCAAATTATCATCTTGGTGGACTAAAGTCATCTTGCATATCACTCACACTTTGAGTCCTAAAACATATTTTATCTTATTGGAATCATGTGGTGACGTTGTGATGCCTATTTGGTCCTAGATTTATACTTAGTGATTTGCGTATGTTTTTACATCTTGATTTGCTTAGTTGATTTTGTCTTCTTCATAATCTAGAGAACTTTCATCTAAACTTCTAGGGTTAACTTGTCAAATTTAAAACTAGCTTGTATAGTGTGGGTGTATCACAAAGTTCTAGGCTTTGGTGTACTAGTTTTCACCTTGGGTCTTTGAGTTACCTTACCCTCTTCCGATCTATACAATTTCAACCATACCAAAGGTTTAGTAAACTCATAAACTAAATATTCTAAATTGTGCATGGTTTCAAACCACCCTCCCTTATAGTCTCATTGGTACCTTGGTTATTTGTTTAAAAGAGAGCCAAAGCATACTTTTTTTGGTTATCAAGCATTGGTCTAAAGTTAGTCAAACACATAGAACATCTCTTTTAGACATGACTCAAAGGTTCACTCATAGTGGGGCCTCTTATGGCCTTAGTTATGAAGATGATAAATTTTATGATGGTCAAGATAACCCCATTATTTTTGATGATATCCCCATAACATTAGAATCCAAAGATGATTACAATGAATGTAAACCCTAAGAAGATCAAGATGAATCCCTTCTTAAATTGATAGAATTAGGTGCTCGACTACCTTCTAACTTTCCTAAAGAACAATTGCATACCTTAGTTAGAGAAGGAGAGAAACGACGAAAAGTGCAAGATTTTTCATGAATAGGCATACCTTATTCCTCTAACAAAGGAAAATAAATACAAAGTCAAAACCCACAAATCTAGATCTTCTAGCTAAGATCAAGATAATAAGTCAATGATATGTAGATCAACTTGTCATAGACTTAACTGACTCCCTAGTTTCCACTTTAATTCACAATAATGCTTCGAAAGAAAAAGGACATGTGGTTGAAAGTATGCAAAAAATATTAGATGTGGACATTACCATAGTGGATCAAGGTAATCTAAATGAATAGTTAAAGTCACAAGAGACCTTACAAAGTATTCCATTTGACATGGAACATACATTCTTCAATCATCAAAAACCTCTTATTACTTTACAAACTCAAAAACCTAAACATTCAATTCAAATCAAGGAAATCTCTCAAAATAATTTGGCTAGTTCTTTTCAACCAACATAAAAATTGGTAAATAAACATAAAAATTTCAAAAATCAATAAAGTACGAAATAGCCAAATTTAGGGAATGTTTTACAATCCAAGAATCAATGGCCTATGTTCTCAACTCAAGGAACAAATTAGAACCAAGTCATGGATCAAAAGGTATACACTCCTTATAGATATACACAAAACCAAGGGCACATTCCACCCTAACAACAAAAACACTAGGGGCACATTCCACCCCAACAACAACAAAACTAGGGGCACATTCCACCCCAACAACAACAAAACTAGGGGCAGATTCCACCCCAATAACAACAAAATCAGGGGTACATTCCACCCCAATAGCAACAAAACCAGAGGCACATTCCACCGCAACAACATCTTATTCAATCCACAAATGCACCAAACATGCAATAATGGAATTCTATGAAGGAAATTGTTCAAATATTGGAGACGAATAATAGAGTCAAAAAGTACAAATTTGATGAGATATGCCCATATCCATTTGATTTATTTATTCTCCAAAACCCCTTTCCCTCATTTTGAGGCACCCAAATTTGACAAATACAAAGGAAAAGGAGATCCAAATGAACACATACAGGCATTCTTCATCTTATGTTAAGAGGTTGCTTATAATAGAGAGTACTTACTATGACTATTTCCATGAAATTTAGTAGGACAAGCTCTTGATTGGCTACTTAAACTATCCAAGGGATCAGTTATGAATTGGAATGACTTATCAGAAAAGTTTGTTAACCATTTCTCATACAACATAGAACATGAATTAACCATTTTTGATGTATGCAAATCCAAGCAACATGATGGTGAAAGTTTTGCCACATATCTGTAAAGGTGGAGAGCATTGTTAGGCTAATTTCAACATAATTTACTAAACAAATAGTTGGCTGATATCTTTGCAAAAAATTTACATCCTAAAGTTGTGCAAAATATATGCAATAGATTAGCTTATGCTAACTCATTTGAATAAATTATTGACAAAGGAGTGCAAATAGAGAAGGATCTTATTGTTAAAGGCCTTGTTAATATTTTTGTGCAAGGTCAATTATCTAATTAGACTAGATCATTGACTCAAATAGTTATGTAAGATAAACCTAACGGCTTTAGCAAAAATAAGAACATGGTTGGAAATGGGGTGACTGAAACAAGACATGTACAAATGGTATAGGCTATGCCTCCTCCAAATGTACAATTAACTCCCCCAAATCCACTACTTACTTTGTAGAGACAACCTCCATGAAGGAAATTTCATAATAATTTTAGAGTCTATAGTAAGTTAGGAGAATCAGTTGAAATAGTGTTAGAAAATTTCATTGTAGCTAATTTAATTGTATGGCTAGTATCAAGGCCATTTCCTCAAGATCAACCGAAACCAGATTGGTACAAAGAGAATGAATGGTGTAACTTTCATCATGTTGCTAATCATGGTGCATATCATTACATTCAATTGTGACATATTATTGAAGACTTTATTGAAAGTGGTGAATTATAAATTTTGTTGGACCCTAATAAGGACACAAATTAGGATATGGGAATCTACAAAGACCCCTTTCCCCAACATGATCCACCACCACCAAGAAATAATCAAAATGGTCATAATCAAGGATAGAGGTAGAATCAGAACTAACAACAAGGTTAGAATCATAATGAGCATAATCAAGATCATAATGCCCATACTAATAATGTGGCTTATAACAATGTAACTAATGACTACAATAATACTATGGGATGCATTTTTTCAACCCATATTACCACTGTTATTGTAAAACCATGTGGCCAATCTCATGTTCCTTGTAACATGAGACCCATCATTATAGGGTCAATACCCTCTCCCCCTAGTAATATCATGTTGGGTTTACATCATCATGTTGTTACTCCATTTACATGGGTTATTAATCCTAAACAACACCTATTTTCTAATTATAAAGGCTCCTCACTAACCTAGCATTGTAGTGATACAATTAGTCACCCATGAGTCACCATCCAAGGCCCTTTGCCTTCTGATTCTAATTATAATAACTCCTTGCCACCTCTAGATTGTGTAGTTGCAACTAGACACCCACAAGTTACCATCTAAGGCCTTTCACCCACTTCTTCCATAAAACCCAATGAGAACATTGTGCTAATGGTTCCAAAGTTGAATACTATCCCAACAAAGACTAAAATAGTTCAATCCATGATTCAAAGGCCTTATAGTCTAACAGATCAATTAGATAAAACCCTTGCACAAATTTACATATTAGAACTCTTACATACATATGATGTCCATAGAACCATCCTCAACAAACTTTTGCAAGAGTATATTTTACCTAATGATATAAACCTTGATTAGTTCTAGAACCTAGTTGGACACTTGTCTTCATTTTGGCAAATCACATTTGATCAAAAAGACATGTCCACCCTCAGCTCAAACCGTAATAACCCACTATACATTGAGATAATCATTACAGATCACAAGATCAAGTGGGTTCTTATAGATAATGGTTCAAGGCTGAAAATCATATCTATTAAATTGGTATGATGATTGGGCTAAATGGATAAAGGCATTCAACCAAAAACTATTACAATCAAGGCTTATGACAATGTCAAGAGGGAGTCATCTAGTACAATCTAGTTTCCAGTCATGGTTGGGTCTATTTCTCATCACACATTATTCCATATTATAGATATTGAGTTTTCTTATAACATACTTCTTGATCATCCTTAGATCCATGAAATACATGTATTTCCATCTACTGTCCACCAATGCCTTAAGTTTCCCCATGATGGGATCGAGGTTATTATTCCCACTAATTAATAGCCATATCAATACTATAAACATCTTAAAGCAGAGTTTCATAATTATAACTATTTCTCAATTTCTAAATTCATTAAAAAGAAGAACAAAGCCATAATTTCTCATCCATCTCCATCTAATTATATAGACCCTGGTGATCTAGCCTCCACTTTAATTGATCCATTTCCTATAGCTTTGACCAAGCAGGTTATTATTTAAGATGTAGAAATTTCCATGTACCATCTAAAGGATGTCCTCCATATTGAAAAATTACCAAAATCCCCTAAAATAGTTTGTAAACATAAAACTTCCCAGATGCCTAACATACTTGATCAGATTTGGCAACCAAAGAAGAAACAACCAAAACCTCCTATGGTTTTTGTACTTGTAATTGCACCAAAGAAAGATTGAGAGGCTTTTACCGAGGGAGATTAGTTATGTTCTAAAGTCCTTCCTAATTATTTTTAGAATCTAAAGTATCCTATCCCTAACAAGATAATGAATCATCTTGATTATATAGGGAAAGGCTTTAGCCCATAGGTGCAAGGAATTTTAGAACCCTTATCAGTTGGATTTTTTAATTGGAATCAGGGTCTCAGATTTAAACCACCAAAGGATGACCTCATGACATTTGATAGTGACTCTTCTAAAGTGATTAGTAATGAGACTCATAGAAGTGACACAATTTCCCATTATAGCCTTTTCAATGAATTTACTGACTCAAATTTATTTGATTCAACTACCATATTGACCATAATGCCTATTGGAGCTTCTCATCCTAAAGTAAAAACTTGTCCTAGTGGTGATTGCCTTACTGAAGTAGGACATTATATATTTACCATTGGTGCTTCCCATCTTGAAATAAACCCTCACTATAACTTATGCCTTTGCCATCCTGAACTTATAGATTGGGATCAGCAAAATTTGGTCATATGCCTTAATGAATTTCAAAATGAAGAATCAATTATAGAATACATGGGCCTACGAGATGCATTTCCCATTTGTGCTCATAAGCAGGGTTTTGATTTTTCATTGGATGATTTTGACTACTTTGGAGAGAAAGCAAACTTTTTTGGTCATAATAAAGAATAAACATCAAGATCTTCAGGTGAAAACCTCTTTGAGGCACTTATCGATCAAGGAAAAAGTAACAAAAAAGACAAGCCTTTGAGTGAAAACTATTTTAGGCACTCCTAAGTGGGAAAGTTTGCTCATCCCCTTAGGATTTATAAATCCCATCCATCCTAAGTTCCATAGCTAGTAAAAGAATCTCTTCAGAACAACATCAAATATTTGAGCATCTTGCTCTTGAGTTTCTAGAGTTTTTGCCAATTAGCCTTTACCTAAGAAGGCAGATTCTAATTCTTCATATTATTTAGATCTTTGGGAGGAACAACAAGAAGATATAACATAAGTAAATTATCATGACCATACACTACCTACAATTCTAGAATATGGATCCACACTCATAGAGAGTGCAACAAAAGTGAATTTGGGAACCCATGTGGATCCCAAAATTATTTATCTTGGAACTTCCCTTACTAAAGTAGAACATGAACATATTATATCCATTATTAAGGATTATATAAACATCTTTGCATGGGCATCCTCCAACATTCTAGCTTGGACCCATATTTAGTTATGCATCATCTTGTTGTTCACCCTGGTGCTAAACTAATCAAGAAAAAATTAAGAAAGACGCATCTACACATCACCCTTTTGGTTAAGGATGAGTTGGAAAAGTTGTTAGGAGCCAATTTTATTAGACCACTGGATACTCTAAATGGGTTTCTAACATAATACTAGTGAGTAAAAATACCCCAAGCATATGTATTTGTACTAATTTTCATGATATTAACAAATCATGCCCCAAAGATGATTTTTCTCTACCCAACATCAACATGATCATCAACTCAACTGATGGGTATGAGATGTTATCCTTAATGGATGGATTTTTTGGTTATAGTCAGATCAAGATAGCCCTTGAAGATTAGCATAAAACCATGTTTTCCACTCCATGGGGACTATTCTATTACCAAGTCATGCCATTTGATTTGAAGAATGCTAGAGCCACATATCAACATGAAATGACTATCATTTTCTATGACATGATGCATGACATTGTCGAGGACTATGTTGATGATACACTAACCAAATCAAGAATAAGAGCTGGACATCTTGACATTCTATGAAGAATATTTGAGAGGATTTATGCATATAAAGTTTGATTGAACCCTAAGAAATGTGTCTTTAGAGTCACATTAAAAAAAATTATAGGGTTCATTGTATCACAATGAGGGATCAAAGTCGACCCTACAAAGGTCAATGCTATTATGGAAATGCCTCCACCAAACAATCTTAAATAGTTGTAAGGTCTACAAGGAAAGATCTAGTCTATATGTAGGTTCATTTCTCAATTGGTAGATAAGTGCCACCCATTTACCCTTCTCTTAAAGAAAGGGGTAACATTTTAGTGGGATGAATATTATCAGATAGATTTTGAAAAGCTTAAAACATACTTGGCCAATCCACTAGTCTTACGACCTCCAACACAAGGAAATCCACTGCTTCTTTATACATCAGCCACAAAACATGCACTAGGGGCAATTTTGGCTTAGTATGATGATCATGGTAAGGAACACATTGTTTATTATTTAAGTCACACATTGGTAGCCTATGAACATAATTATATGCCTATTAAAAAGGCATGTTTAGCTATGGTGTTTTCCACTCAAAAATTATGAAATTATATGCTAAATAATAAAACTATTATTATCACCAAGGTAGATCATCTCAAGTTCCTTTTATCTAAATCAGATCTTTAAGGATGCATGGATAAATGGATTATGCTCCTCACTGAGTTTGATATTGATTACCAGAATCAAAAGGCAATCAAAGGACAAGTTCTTTCTGACCAACTTGTAAAAGTTCCTATTACGGCCACTCAACCTCTCAACTTTGAACTTTTAGATGATTCTATCATGATGATAGAACAAGCATTACAAGAACTTGAATAATGGATGCTCTATTTTGATGGATCCTTCACATCTTGAGGGCTGGAGCTGGCATATTATTGATCACACCATAGGGGGATTTGATCCCCAAATCATTCCATATATAGTTTTAGTGTACAAATAATATGGATGAATATGAGGCATTGGTTGTAGGGCTCCATCTTGATATATAGTGGGATATTCAAAGCTTAAAGGTATATAGAGATTCACAGCTAATCATAAATCAGATAATTGACTAGTATCAAATAAGAGATGATAAGCTTGTTCCTTCCAAGAAAATTGTTGATAACCTCAAAACACATTTTAAATCTCTGTAGTTTGAGCAAGTTTCATGAGTCAATAATAGATCTATTGATGACATGGAAATAATTAGTTCCATGATTCAAATGCATGATAGTGTTAAAGAGTATCAATTCCTGATTGAAAATCTTCTTCAACTGACACATATTCTATCAGATTTAGAGAGGATATGCACCATTTCTAATCTTAATTCCTCACCTGAGCTACCATGGTACCAAGATTTTTATAACTATTTCCATAGTCATGTATTTCCTACCAACCTTTCCAATAACCAAAAAAAAACTATTCCTTCATATCTTAACATGTTATATCCTCCTAGGATTCATGTTTTATCATAAAGGTTATGATGGAATGCTTTTTCATTATTTATCTTTGGGAGAATCCAAGCTGGCACTAAAGGAGGTTCATAAAGGAATGTGTGGGGCCCATACCGATGGTGTAGTCATAGCAAAGAAACTCCTTATAACATGATATTATTGGCCCAAAATGGAGATAGATGCTTTTAATTATGTAAATAAGTGTGTTCCTTGTCAGCAGCATGGCAACTTGATACATGCACCTTCCTTACCATTACAACTGATTACAACACCATGGCCATTCTTAACATGGGGTCTTGATCTCATTAGGAAAATTAACCTAACATCTTCAAATGGACATAAGCACATTTTGACTACAACTGAGTACTTTACCAAGTGGATTGAGGCCATTTCTCTCACTTATGTTATCATGAAACAAATAGCCAAATTCATTCATTACCATATCATCTATTGATATGGCATCCCAACCCGTATTACATTTGATAATAGTAGATCCTTTGTGAACCAAGATGTGAAATCTTTTTGTGCAAAATTTAAGATCAAGCATAAGAAATCCACTCCATATAACCTGAAAGACAATAGACAAGTTGAGGCATCAAATAAAATCATTCTAGCCATCTTAAAGAAGATTGTCAATGATGCTAGCTGTAATTAGCACTTGCAACTCTTTCTTTCCCTTTGGGCTTATAGAACCAATCATCACACCCCAACTAGAGCTACTCCATACTCCCTTATTTTTGGCACTGAAGCTATCATATCAATCAAGATTGAGATCCCATCAGTAAGAAAATCACTAGAGCACATTAAAGATAATGAAGACTATAGAGCCTCATGACTGCATGAACTAAAACTTCTTGATGGTAAGCATTTGGGTACCCTAGAAAATTTGTAGGCCTATCAAAATAGATTGTAGAGAAGCTACAACAAATTCATTCTCCCTCCATAATTTGAGATTAGTGACTGAGTTTTGAAAGAGAACTAGAATATGAATGTTTAACCCAAAAAAGGCAAGTTTTAGCCTAATTGGTTATGACCATATATTATCATAGAAAACTATGGATTAGGAGCATATCGATTGGCTAAACCTAATGGTGAAGAAATTTTAGAGCCCATGAACATCATACACCTTAATAGGTTCTACGCATGAATAACTTCGAACCATTGTCTATAAGACCCCTGACTTGGGGGCAACTTGTGCTGTCATAATTTTATCCCACCCTTTTATCTTACCTCGAACATATTTTATACTACGCTGGTCTACTTTTCATGATCCCTGACAGTTAAGGCTTTGAATCCTTGGCACTCTGAACATATTCTTCATCCCATTTTGGATGGCTCTCTTTAAGAATCATATTATTTGTTATGTCTAAGGCATGTTATAAGATTGAACACTTTTTATCCCTTGAACACTTATGATCTTGATTGTGTCTCATGAACATTATGAACATCCTCAATAATATTTCTACAAAGTAGTTTAACCAAGACAATATTATGCAATTTCAGACAAGTGAACATAAACATCTTCTTAGTTCTAGACCATTGCTACACTATTATAGATAGTGAATGCCAATACTTATTTTTTTACTTCAAGTTGCACATTATTTTATATCACATTTATTTCTCTTTATTTTTTTATCAAGATCCTCACTCTCACTGATTTGTGAGCATGGGCCATTGTAGCCAACTTAGTTATTTTATTGGAACCTCTAC
The DNA here is from genome assembly GCA_037957365.1 of Torreya grandis. Taxonomy (NCBI): domain Eukaryota; kingdom Viridiplantae; phylum Streptophyta; class Pinopsida; order Cupressales; family Taxaceae; genus Torreya; species Torreya grandis. The sequence continues at coordinate 132,788 of JARHVA010001129.1, forward strand.
TCTTAGGACGTGCATCTCCTCAACTAGATGGTCCCAACTTGTGCATATTTTATCCCAAAAACACCAAAAACATTAGAAATACTTTGAAAATGTGAAAAACATCAAAACATGATCCATAAAAGAATAAAAACATTGTCTCATGCTTCTATACATTTGTACATTCTCATTCCACCATGTTACACTCTTACCATTTTTCAAGCACAAAAACACCATTTCATTTCATCTTATCGCATGCACTTGCCATTTTACAAGATCATTATTTATCATCTCATCAACTTCTTGTTTCCCAAACCATTCTTATGTGTTTGTCATATCTTCCATTTCTTCTCTAAATCATGTTGATCTAATCATCATTTTTATTCCATCCCATTTCTTGGGAGAACTACATTTGGCCTGAAGTTCATGTTAGAACAGGCATCTATAGAACTATGTAGGTAGTGTCTACTTGTCTTATACATTTGGAGTCAGCTCAGCCAGTCCCTTCGTTTTCTTCTCTTCCCTCATTTATTCTATCATTGTTCCTCTTTAATTAGGGAACAATTTTTCATTATTCTTTGTTATGATGTGGTAGGAAGTAATGCCTCTATCGCACATGCATAAAGATTTATATTTAAATTACACTAGCTTAGTTTTTGTTTGTGTGTGTTTATTTGAGTTTTCTTGGTGTTTTATTATGTTTTCTTGTGCTTTCACACCTCTCCTTTTATTTATTCTCCTTTTCTCTTTTTATTAATTCTTATCTCCATTCTTGGTCTTGTGTTTCTTTGATTTATTTATGCTTATCTCTTTTATGTTTTAGAACATCTTGATGATTCACATGGATCTTGATTGTTTATATCTTGATCCTATATTATTACATTATTCTTGGACCATTTTGTTTATTTGATTATTGTTGGTGTCTTGTTTTTCTATTTGATTTTGCTTTTCTCTTTTGTGATCAAGAATGCCTTGATGGTCCACATGAATCATGATTATTCATATCTTGGTCTCATGTCATTAAGACAATCTTGACTTTTGTTTAAAACATTTTTGTTCCTACTTAAGATCATATCTTAATTTCAAGTTAGGTTCATTTATGTTTATCTTTTTCTTTGTTTTTCCTTATTTGTTTAAATGTAAATCACTATAACTCTAGTTTTCATCATTATTTTACCATTATTCTTAGTTATAGATATTCACATTTAAACCGAATCAATGCAATTAGAATCTTATGTCATTCTAAATTATTCATAATTATGATGCCTAATTTCTTTTGCTATAGCAAGCACTTTGTGATCAGGTCTCAATGTCTTAACGTCAACATCAGCTCTGATGAGTGATTCTCAAGAATACTTTGCAAAACCTAGGCTCATGATTTGGAATTAGGATTCTAGGTCACATGCATTTTAGGCTTCTTTGTCTATGTTTATATGTGCATCTCTTTGCAAACATTGTGAGTCTAATAAATTCTTAGTCATTTTTCATAATTTCTCATTCCATTCTCTTCTAAAATTGGGTGAAATACATTGGCTAGAAGTCCATGTTGGAACATGAGTCCATGAAACTATGTAGGTAGTGCTTAATTTCTATTGAGGTTAGCTTAGATATCTCCATTTTTCTTTTCATATCTCTCATCACTTTGTGCATTGTCATATGCTTGGTTTTATATGGCTTTCTAAGCCATTACACCATCACATGTACATTTGCACCCACTCACTTTATCTTTTCAGTTATATCCTTGAGCTCTTTTGCTTACCAATTTCCCATGCTAGGGCATACCATCTGAACCACATCTAAATCAAATCATCTATATAGGGGAAAAACCATTATTTATTCTTTATCAATGATTGAGATTCACCCTAATAGGGCACAACTATTTTATCATGATCAAATCTACTCTACTAGAGTACTTTTTATTATCTTCTCTTTAGAGACCCTATTCTAGTGGTGTTTCCCTTACTAAAGTAGAGCATTCTCTCTATTCATATAATTCCAAGCTCTCCACATTAAATCCCATGATGACAATATTTTAATGTGCAAGTTATCTTAGGATTGATCAATGCCATAAGTTTGCAACTTGTACTCTCAAATTGGGTACCTTTACAGTGTGTCCCTTACATTTATGGATTGTAGCTTTCCCATTCCCACCATATCTAGGGCCTATTATACTCCTAATTATATTTTGATCATTGATGGTAATCATCTGTGCAATCATTATCTCATCTAGATGTGATCTATTCCATGGGTTAATCTCTCACTTTCTCTCTCTTTTAGAGAGTCCATGCTTTTCTTCCATCTAGTATGTCCTCTCAAGGGGTATCATGGGTCTATTCCAATTTATTCTTGAAAACTCTTTTCTTTGAAAAGATGTTGCTTCACCTGAATGTCTCATTATGCCTTCTCAAATAGGGGCAAAATGTAGACATCCAATTCCTAATGCCATTTGTGTTGAAATTGTCAATCTTACTCAAATTACACTCAAATGCACATTTTAGGTCAAAATACATAAAACACCATACATGGTTCAAAATTGTCATTTACAAGTACCAGTTTAGGTCAAATTATCCCTAAATAGGGTAATGCATTTTATGGGCTAGCTAACTTTGATCAATTCATTTCGAGTCAAAATGATGATTTTGCCTTTTGTGCTCTAGATCACTCTTTTCTCCTAAATTCATTGGTACATGCCATGTACCTTTTTTATTTTGTGTTAGAAACATCTTAAATGAAAATATGGTTTTGGCACATCAAACTTCACCTTCTAATTCTTCTCGAGTTAACTTATAACTCAATAATATAACTTTTTGACCATTTTGATTAATTGAGGGCTAATTTTCAAATAATTACACAAATGTTGATTAACCTTGTTTAAGGCTAATTAATCCAAATCAATATCTTAAGTAGATTTTCCATGAGAGTTATTGAATATTTCTTTTTGATAATTGATTCCTATTAACTACATCATTAGGTGACATCATTACTTGGAAAGACATCCCTAGGCCATAAATGTTATAAATAGTAGGATTATGGGTCACCAATGCCTAGTTAATGCCTCCCATGCTTCTTCAATTCCCCTTCTTCTAAGGTCATGATGAAGATAATTATGGATTTAATTCTAAATATTAGTATTATCCATGGCCACACATCTCAATCTTGAGATGGACAGTCATGGTTGATCCTGACTAATCTTAAAAATATATAAATAGAGAGGCCATGGACATGAGTTTTAAGCTTAACTATTTCAAATTTATAATGTTAAAATGTTTCCACAAGATTTTGAATTTGATCATTGATTTTGTTTTCAAGATTCATTGGTAGGCTAGTCTAGTGATTTAGAATCATGAGCGTAAGTTTTATGGAGTATTCTTGAGACATTGGAGGAGTTTGTTACCTTTGTTGACAAAGACAAGGATGCTTAATCAAGGGAGAACATGATTTTAAACCACATAGGTATGGTGAATCCATTTGAGAAGGTAATATGATGTTTCTTTCTTTCATTTGTTTCTTGTTATTCTTTCTAATTCCCATAGGAATGGATAGGCTTAGTTAGTTAGTTCTTTATGCATTTTTCATTATTTATGGACTATTGGTTGAGCAAATCAAGTAAAGTTAGGAATCATGAGATATTTTTCCATGTGATAAGTGATATAATGATGAATATTCTTATAGATGATCACAAGTAAATAAATGAATACTCTAAAAGGGACAAGATTATGCTATGAGATTCATGTCTAGGGAAGTCATACTAACCTACAAGGGTTATAACACAAGCATGAATAAAATTAGTAGTCATCAAAAAATAAGGGGAAGGTAAATAGTCATCCCAAAAGAGGGGGAAAGTAAATGGTAAAATTATTATGAAGAGGCAAAGGAAAAAATTATAAAAATATAATAAATGATAAAAATTAAAAACACAAGGTGATACATAGGAATCACAAGGGAAATAAATGTCAAACATAATGTGATATAAAGCTGAAGAATCAAAAATGAAACAATGGTGTAAGTAAAGTGAAATAAAACCAAAGAACCCAGAAATTAACAATGGTGTAATTAAAGTGAAATAAAACCAAAGAACCCAAAGGAAATAATGGTGTAAGTAAAATGAAACTAAATGAAATAAAACACACAAAAATAAAGAAACATGAGATAAAAATAAAAATAAAAGTCTATGTTAATGTATAAATCAAATATGATCTTGTGAAATAAATCATATGTGTCTATGAAGGTTTCTTGAAGTTTAATTTATTTGTCATTATGCAATGTAGAAGAAGAGTGGACATCATATGATGCCCCAATGGTTCATTTGATGTAGGGATGGGCATCATAATATGCCTCAAAATATTAAGTGACATGTGGATGGCATAAAAAGATGCTACAACATGTGATATAGAGTAAGGTGAAGCTAAAATATTAGGATGAAAAACATTAGGTTAGCTGATGTAGTTTGAGATAGGTAAGTGCATTAATAATTTTGGATATTAAGGATGTTAAATTTGACATAGGATGTGTAGGAAAGTTTAAAAGATGGATATAAGGTAAAGGAGGAGCATTTATGATGAGATTTGGAGTAGGAATTTAAACTAGGTGATTCTTATGTTTGTTTGACCTAAGAGGTTGAGGTTTGGTGAATGCAACCACCTGATTAAAGTTGTTCATGTTAGATGTCATTTATTTATTTATGTAGGAAGAAGGATCAACTATGGTTTAGATAACATTAGTGGATGAGTTGGAGGTATGGGGTAATTTTTATTCATCATTAGGTAGGTGATGCTGATATGATTTTGATTATTTAGATTTTTCTTGTGAGGCGTTAATCTAGTCTTGTAAACATTGGTGTGTGAGAGTATCAAGATTGAAATGTGGACCAAGAAATAAGGTAAGGAGGAATGGGTGAAGATCAAGAAAAGTCTCATGATAATTACATATCATAGCATGCCATTAAAAAATATTATCATGATTGTAACATTTTGGAGGAGGTTTGGAAGGATCAAAGCTAATGGGCTTAGAGAGTGACAATTTCTTCTCAAGTTGTTCTAAACTCAAGGGAGGGAAGGTTGGGTTATAATTAGTTGAATTAGATGCTCCATTTGAAGTTTGGGGAGGATTATATGAATCATTATTTTGATAAAATAACTAGAAATATTCTTATAATTTTTTAGGGGAAAACATACAAGCTTTGTATTGAGGATGAGCTTTAACATTGGTTAAAAATAGCTTTAAAAATTTATCATCACTCATATTATGGTCCACTTTGTGAGATATAGACTTCCATCATTTGATGAAATGTTTCATATATTTTCTAATTAACTACTTAGCATTGATGAAGTGGCTATGGTTATTTTCAAGAAGTTCATTGTGTTGAAATTGTTTAAATAAAACATTAAATAAATCCTCTAATTATAAGATATAATGTTGGAGTTAATTATACCATTATAAACCATCTCATATGAATTTTTTCATAATAAGTTTAGTATTAGAAAAATTATTAGTTTGGACCCATTCCTTGTAGAGATTACCAAAAGATTTAATAAATATAGTGGGGTTCTTAGTTCCATCATATTTAATAGTTGGATAAATGTTTCCAGTATTTATGGATACAATTAATGGAGATAAATATTCATTTTTAAGATGTTGAAGATTTTTTTTATGCATGAGAGGTGAATGGGTGATACATCCATTGACATATCTAAGAGGATGGACAAAATTTTGATTTGGTTGAGTCATGATGACTTGAGGTGGTTGACTAGCCATTTTTAATATATGAGATTGCATTCACATAATTTGATTACTATGAGTGATTTTTATATTAGTCATTTGTTGAGTTTTTGACCAAGTAGTTGAATGGTATTAGGATTATTGGGTGGAGGATTTCAAACATTGGTAGTAGGAGGAAGACTAGAGTGAGTAAAATTAGCCATATTACATTATGTTTTCTTTGAGGATACAAAATTTAGGTTGTATTATACAATAATTAGTTTGGTATTAGGAAGACATGAAGGAAGGAATTTATTAGTTTCATTTGAAGTGATAATATAAGTGGGGTTCTAACCTAAATCCTTGATTATGTAGTGTTCTAGACACAATAGAAGATAGAAATATGATGTTATTATGAAATTATTGAGTTATTTAAATTGGTTAGGCTACCTAATGAACTAAATTGACCAAGGTTGACTTAGTCTCATAGGAAGGCACAAATAACAAACTCTAAAGCTATGGATTTGAAATAGATGACTTTGTTTGATAGATAGATAAAAATTGTAATAAAAAACATAATAAGTCAAGATGATCAATATAGTTGGAGAAACAGGTGAGAAAAACAATCTCTAAAACCTACTAGATCAAGCTAGTTGATCTAGTTACACATTCATGTGAAAGATTTCATGTATACACATATGTATTAATACACAGGATGAGATCTAAAAGTGTAAATGAACAAGCAAAGCATATGAGACAAATGACATAGAGATTTTAAAGTGGCAAAACCTCTAGGAGGTAAGAACCCCATGATTGATATTCAATAATTGAGAAACAATAATAGTCCAAAAACAAATTCTTCTCCTTCTCACTTCTTCATGTAGTGCTTCACAAAACTCACAAATTCAATATGATCAAAATAATTTCATAATCGAATTAATTCACAATATGAGTAAAACCCTATTTTATAGTAAAATTCCAAGGGAGGTGACCATTCTAAAAATAATGGGTCCATCCATCCCAATAAAATAATTTAATTAAATTTTGGTAACTCATTAAATAATTATAACTTTATTATTTATTTTCACAAGGATTCCACCTCATGTTAATAAATAATATATTATTATTATTATTTAATAACTTTACGAAGGCTAAGGGTCAATAATCCCACTTAGGATTAAATTCTCTAACACTCCTGCTTAATACTAAGTGGGGATAAATGTCATAGTCACCTTAGAAAGGAATTATACTATGTACACAATTGAAGGATTTAAAAACCTTCATCATGCCAAACACCACCTTTTGAAAAAAAAGAAATTATAATCCATAAACTACTAAAAAATAAGTTTAGGTTAGCATGATTGTGAATCTATATCTCACAATTTCTCATGAATAATCATTAGGCATATTTGGATCCTTTTATAACATAAATACCTCCATTACAAATTATGCTTTTTAATGTATTGGGGTACAAAAGTAAAACTTCCACATGAAGTTTACTTAAATCACATAACTTCCACATGAAGTTTAAAATGATTTACAATGAGAATAAGTATAGATAAAGAAGAAAAAACATATAGAAATTAGGAAGTATTACTATCATGCACACTCCCCCTCAATGGCAACTCTGAGAGGCCCAATATTGTATGAAATTGACAAAACTTGGTAGCACCAAGTGGTTTTATGAAGATATCTTCCACTTGTTCATCCACAGGATAGAACTATAGATTAATATCACTATTGAAGATTTTATCTTGAATGAAATGCACATTAACTTCAATATGTTTAGTTATTTGGTGTTGCACTAGATTTTTTTATCAGAGCTATACAACTTTGGTTTTCACAATGAAGGATGGTACTCTGAGAAACATCCAAATGAAGTTCTTTGATGCAGGGGCATCCTATAAGGACCCCAAAATGGAATCAATTTTGGATTTAAGTAGTATTTTAAGTCTTACATAGGTGTTATATGTTATAAATAATATTTATGTGTGGTCTAGGTAGCTTGAAGATGCATAAAATTTAAATTATGATTTTTCCTACCAAAATGCTTCTTTTTGAAAATTTGAATTTTCAAGCCTTGTCTAAGGATTTTAATGCATTTGTGAAGATGGAAAGGTGTAGGAAACTTTTATAATATGTTTTGATACTATGTTAAGTCCATTAATATGTGATTTAGTCTATAGTCAAGTTCCTATATTGGTCATTTTATGTAAAATCAAGAATATGCAATGTAATGAAGGACCTCTACGTGGGAAAGTCTCCAAGAATCAGTTACACACTTATAAAGGAGTTTTATTGAGTTATTTTTGGTTTTTTAATAGATAATTACATTCAATAATGATATATAATGGACATGTTAATAAATAAACTTGATGAATAGAGAAGGAATGTGATATGAGAATTTTGTGTATTGAGATTATATGGCTGAAATAGAGCACATGTGTGTTTGGAAAATTATTGTGGTAAGTAGAATGGTTATTTGTTTGTTGATAATGGTTATGAAAATACTATATTATCTATTTTATATTCAATTTAAGCTATTTTTAATTTGTAAATAGTTACTTTTGTGGAGATAGTCAGGGTTGCTAAATAATAAATGCATCTTATAGTCTTAACACCTAGAATTTTGAGTATTGTATCTTGTAGTGAATCTTGTCTTGATTTAAAAGAGGTTAAAAAGGGGTTTAATATAGCTATAAAATGTGTTGGTAAAAATATATAAGGTTATATAATCTTTTGGTGTTTTAAAACTGAAGAAACCTACCTACCCTATTCCCAGTTGATAGAATACAGTCCAAAGGGACTGAGATTTACTATTTGTGAAGTTTTATGGGTTATAATGACTTGATAAATTAATTAAAAAGGTGTAATAAGGTTAGTTATACATTTTGGAACTTGTTATACCTCTTGAAACCTTATGAAATGTTCCTAGTTTATTTATTTGCACTCTCAGCCTGTGATAGGGTAGGATAAGCCCTAAACTAGGGTTTGGTCATTTAGAGGAGTTTAAACTAACCAAAATTCATAATGTTTTTGGATATTATGTATTTTTGTATGACATAACTAAATCAATCATTTACAGACCTATATGAACCATTTTGTATAGATTTCTAGAGAGAGGTTTTGTGGAAGGGCTAAAAGAGGCCTAATTAGCTAGTGTACAAGAGAGAAAGTGTGCCTAGGGGAATAGTTAGACCCTAAAAATTGACACACAAGTGTGTAATGATGATAAAAATTATAATATAAAATTTTTAAGTCATAACTATTTTTATTTTTCCATAAAAGTCTATTCTAGGTAGAAAGGGCTATAAGGAGGGTAATTTAAGTAGGCAAAGTTACATAAGTATAAGGGAAAGAGTTAGAAATAGTGATAAAAGTTTAGAGAGAGTTATTATTAGAATTGTATGATTAATATAAAGATTTTTTAGTCTAAAAAAATTACATTAATCCATTAATTTTGCATGGTGATTGGTTTCATAAACCTATAACTAGGGAAGTGTTTCATTAATGAAAGACAAGTGTGAGAAACTTGTGCAAGATCTACATCATTTTGGTATCAAATCAATAAGATTAGAGGACAAGATAAGGAGGATAATATTGAATCTAGGAGACCAAAATAACCTAATATAGCTCATATAATTTAATAGGCCATGGCAAATATGGCAATTCAGATGAGGAATATGTAGGTGATAATGGAAGCTATGGAGATAGCCCAAAGAAGGGTTATAGCTGAAGATGATAGTGATAGAGAAGAAGAATCTCCTAGAGTATAAGAGGAAGAATAAATATAAGATAGAGTAGAATAAATATTGATCAAATCCATGATGAAGATGGGCTCAAAATGAAATTTGAATGTGCCAATGTATTAAGGAAATCTCAATGTGGATGAATTGGTAGGTTGGATAACAACCATGGACAAATATTTTGATTATGAAGAGGTGGATGACACCAAGAAAGTTAAATTTATATTCATAAGATTAAAATGGCATGCTTATTTGTGGTGGGGTGGAATCTAGGAAGAGATAAGTTAAAGAGGTAAGGCAAAAATGTAGTCATGCGATAGGATGGTGATGAAGGGAAAATTCATGCCCAAGGATTACCACACACATTGTCTAGAAGAAGATTGCAAAATATTAGACAAAAGGAGAATTCAATGAAGGAGTATACAAAAGAATTTCATAGGTTGACAATTAGAATAGGCCACTAAGAAGAGGATGATGAAAAGTTATCAAGGTACATAAATAGTCTTAAACTTTTCATACAAGATGATTTCAACATTCTAACCTTGAAAATAGTTGAAGAAGCTTATCAAGAAGCCTTAAAATCTAAGGAGAAGTTGACAAGAAGATACTAGATAAAGTAAGAGGGAGAGGAAAACCAACGAGAAAAATAGGAGAATATGAAAGCAAAAATGCATATAAAGAAGGTGAAAGTAGTGTACAAAGCCATGAGACACAACCAAGGGGTGGTTATAAGGGTAGAAAGCCATAATATAGAGGTGGAGATACATCTAGAGGAAGAGGGACTATTAGACTCATAGGAAAGTGCTCCAAATAAAATAAGTATGTTGGTCATAGATATTGGGAGTGTCCAGAGGAGAAGAAAGAAAGAATAGATATAAGTGAGAAACAAAATCAAGTGGTGTAGCCTATAGGGGAAGAAAGCACAGGATCAACTTCACATCTAGAAGAACCTAAAGAAAGAGAGTCACTCTTGATGAGGAGGATATTGATAAATCCACCAAAGGAGAAAGAGACTACTCAATAGAAAACACTCTTTAGAATAACATGTAAGTCCCATGGTAAATTTTTTAAGATGATCATAGATTCAAGAATTATAGATAATTTGGTTTCAAATGAAATGGTAAGTAAGCTTGGCCTCAAAATATTACCACACCCTGCACCTTACAAAGTTTCTTGGCTTCAGAAAGGTTATCATGTGCTTGTTAATGAACAATGTTTAGTAGATTTTTAGATTGGTACTTATAAGAATTAGGTCATGTGTGATATGATCCCAATGGATGTTTATCATGTACTACTAAGAAGGCCTTGGAAGTTTGATAGGTCAACTAGTCATGATTTGGTGAAAAACACCTACTCATTAGAACATGAGGGAAACAAGCACACATTACTACCTTTGAAGAATGATGATAAAATTATTGGTGTCTTTTATAAAGTGTTGATTATAAGACACAAAGAGTTGGGACAATAGGATGAAGATATAAATATTAATGAACATCCCAAAGAGATTGTGGTAGCCCAAGATGAGAAGTGTGAACCTTTGCCAATTATAAGTTTTTCAAGTATGTAAGTGAGTTATTTGCAAGTTTGTCTCAAAACTTGACAATGATTTCAAGTTTTGTATTCATAGAGGAAATGTTAGCCAAGCTCAAATTCTTGAGGGAGAATCTTGAACAAGGAAGAGATGAAAAAGAGATGGGTGATTTACAATAGGTCTATGAAGGACAACAAAGTGAATGCAATCTTATAAGAGTGTCAAGTCAAGAGTATGAGAATATTTAAGAGAACATGTATTCCTTGTGTATGCAATAGGTAAAGGGAAATTATGATGGATAAGTATAACAACAAACCAAGTAGTCACGCAAGCATGTAGTATGTAAGGACCAAAAGGATGACATACATGAAGTGAAGTGGACATAGAAATAAGAATGGATGAAGGATCAAGAAGACACATTTTTAGAAGTAGTGAATCATGGAAGCAAGGCTATGATGGATCAGTTTAAAGGAGTGGAAGCATGGTATACACACTCAAGATAAGTAGTAGAGAATAATAGCTATGTTTTCCTTAACAAGTTTATTGCATGTGCAAGTACACCATTGAAGAAGATGAAAAAAATAAGGCCTAATTATGGGGACCAATAAAATTTTCACATTTATGAGAGGAAATTAGTAGCATATACCTTCTATAAGGAGGTATATTACAAGTAAATAGGAGTATAAACTAAGTCAACACCTATGGCAAACATTCTTTAGCTTGGTAGTATGATTCAGGGGCATCCTATAAGTACCCCAAAATGGACACAATTTTGGATTTAAGTAGTCTTTTAAGTGTTTCAAAGGTTTTAGAGGTCATAAATAGTATTTAGGTGTGGTATAGGAAGGTTAAAGATGCACAAAATTTAAATTATGACTTTTCCCATCAAAATGCTTCTTTTTGAAAATTTAAATTTTCAAGCCTTCTCTAAGGATTTTTCATGTGTTTGTGAAGGTGGAAAGGTGTAAGAAACTTGTCTAAGAGGTTTTGATACTATGATAAGGCCATTAATATGTTCTTTATCCTATATTCAAAGTCATATATTAGTCATTTTATGTAAAATCAAGAATATGCAATGTAATGAAGGACCTCTACGTGGGAAAGTCTCCAAGAATTAGTTATTCATTTAGATAGGAGTTTTCTTGAGTTATTTTTTGTTTTGTAATAGCTAATTTCATTTAATGATTATAGAGAATGGACATGGAAATAAAGAAACTTGATGAATAAATAAGGATTGTGATATCAGAATTATGTGTATTGAGATTGCATGGCTGAAACAAAAAACATGTATGCTTGGAAGATTATTGTGGTAAGTAGAATGGTTGTTTCTTTGTTGATAATGGTTATGATCGTATTATATTCAATATTTTGGATAATGAATGCATCTTACAGTCTTAAAGCCCAAAATTATAAGTAATATATCTTGTCGTGAATCTTGTCTTGATTAAAATGAGGTTGGAAATGGGTTTAAGATAGCCATAAAAAGATGGTGGTAAACCTATAGAAGGTAATAGAATATTTTGGTGTTGAAAAACATAAGAAACCTACCTACCTTGTTCCTAGTTGATAGAATACAGTCCAAAGGGACTGAGATTTTCCATTTGTGAATGCTTTATGGGTTATAATGACTTGATCACTGAATGAAAAAGGTGTAAAAAGGTTAGGTAGACCTTTTGTAATTTATTATACCTCTTGAAACCTTTTGAAATGTTCCTAGTGGATTTGTATGCACTCTCAACCTGTGATAGGGTATGATAAGCCCTAAACTAGGGTTTGGTCATTTGAAGGAGTTTAAATTGACCAAAATTCATAATTTTTTTTATATTATGTATTTTTGTGTGACCTAATTGAAGCAATCATTTACAGACTTGTACATACCATTTTGTATGGATTTCTAGAGAGAGGTTTTGTGGAAGGTCTAAAAGAGGCCTAATTGGATTTACTACAAGAGAGAAAGTGGACCTAGGGGAAGAGTTAGACCCTTAAAATTGACACATATGTGTGTCTTAATGAGACAAAGGATAATATAACCTTTTAAAGTCATAACTATTGGTAGTTTTTTATACAAGTATATTTGTAGGTAGAAAAATGCCAGAAGGAAGGTAAGTTAAGTAGGTAGAGTTGCATAAATGTAATGGAAAGAGTTAGAAACAATGACGAGAGAATAAAGAGAGTTCTTATAAGACTCTTATAATTAAGATAAAGATTTTGTATTATCAAAAAATTACGGTGATCTGTCAATTTTGCATGGTAATTGGTTTCATAAACATGTAACTAGGGAAGTGTTTCATTGATCAAGGACAAGTGTGAGAAACTTGTGCAAGCTCTACATCATTCTCCCAATAGCCTTCACAACCACATGGATTCTTTAGCAACTTACATAGAACTTCTATACTCATCTTCTATATAAGATAGAGATATTAGGTTGTTTCTTGCTACTTGAAGTGATAACACCTGCACCAAACTTAAACACATATCCAGAAGTAGATTTATGATATAAAGTATCACCAGCATGGTCAAGATCACAATAACCATATAAATTAGCATTATTAATGAATGAATAAAATAAGCCATAATTTACATTTCCTTTGATATAATGAATAATATGTTTATCTAATGTCCAATGATCCAAATAAGTATCTTGCATAAATCTAGAAGCAACACTAACATCATATGAAATATTTATCTTAGTAATGGTTAGATAAATCAAACTTACAATAAGCTATCTATACAAAATAGGGTTAGTTTTTTCATATGCATATTTAGGATCAATTTTAACACCAACTTAAATAGGAGTACTGGTAGAATTACAATCAAGCATGTTAAACTTAACAAGAAGATTATGTGTATATTGAGATTGTGATACAAAAATTGAATTTTTATCTTGAAATATAGCCATTCCTAAAAAATGATGTAAAATGCCTAAATTAGTCATTTCAAATATTTCACTTAGTTTATCCTTATATTTATGAATTAATCTAGTTAAATTGCCTGTAATCAACAAATCATCAAATATTTTTTGGTAAGGGTCTGAGCAATGAGGGTCTGAGCAAGCTGGAAAGCTCCATGTTTTTTATGCAAGTTCACATGCTTAGATGTTGATGGATCAGACAAAAATAGGAGAAGATGAGGGAGTCCTAGATGGGTTAGCAATGAGATGTCTAAAGCTTTTGAATACTTGGCCTTTTCCATCTAAACCTATGGTAAATATAATGGCAAAACAACATGAATGTTCACTATTAGATTTATATTCTAATGTAATGATCAAGGTTAGTAATGCATCCTTATTATGTAGGGTATCTCAATCTTTGAGGATTGAAATATCCAGGTAGGATTAGTTTGAAAATCCCAAAAATAAGATAAACTAGGTGAATAAGGTTAAAGTAAAAATAGGGGAATATAAGGAAGTTTATACTACCAACGAAATGGCCATTACCAAAGACTTGAGAGGGTTCAAGATTGTAGTTACTAATTCTCTAAAAAAAAATATTCCACCAAATGGGAATGTTCTTTGGTGGGTAAGTTCATGGGTATGCACCCTAATATTGATCATTTCAGATTATGGGCTAAAATTTATTAGAAGTTTAGAGGTTCATTATATATTTCTACCTTGAGTAATGACTTTTTTCTAATCAAATGCAACAACAAAGAGGACTGTACCAATATATTGGTGAATGGTTCTTGTTTATAGGCAAAATGGGTCTATTTTTGAAGAAATAAAAATGAGGGTTTAAATCAAAATAGGAAAATATCAATATGATGCCTATATGGGTTAGGGTATGTGGGTTACCACTTAAGTATTGGGAATAAGATATATTCATTAGCATATCCAAAACATTTAGATATCTTATATCATTTGATTCAGCTAAAATAGCTATAACCCACATGGTTCATGCTAGATTTCATGTAAACACCTGCATGAATCAAGAACCTCCTCCTTCATCATCCTTAATTCTTTGAGTGGGGAAAGAATTAAAAAAATAGAATATGAAATTTCTATTTTGAAATGTGAAGGATGCAACAAAATGGGATACATGATAGGGAACTACCCTTCCTTCATAAAAAAGGGAATGATTTTATGTTTAAAAAAGACACAAATACTTGGATGAGGAAATTTGCTCTCAAAAAAATGAAATTTTTGAGGATATTAATAAATTTCAAAACAAGGACAAAAACATTTCTAGTACCCCTCCTAACTGTCCACTACATCACCTAGTGTAAATAGAAAAGGACCTTCAGAAGGAATTCATGCCTACTAGAGTAAGGAGCCTTCTAAAACCTGATCATAGTTAAACTAGAGGAGATATCCTTCTAATTGGGAATCATAAAGATACCATTAATATAGTAGATATGGTTTCAAAGGCAAAAGAGGACTACCTTGTCTTTCCTCAAAATGATTTGTATATCTAGAAGAACAAATCTCAGTCATAACATGAGATGGTTTTTGATAAAATTCCACTCAAGGAATTCACATCACTGATCCACCCTAATCCCTTTCAAAACTTGGAAGGATTAGATGAAAGGGATAAATATTTTGATTCCTCTTTTTGTGCTCTCTCTTCAAGGCCCAATTCCTCTTCCTACGTTTAGTCAAAGTTGGAAAAGGTTAATAGAAAGGAAAAATTCAATAGTATATTAGTGATTGAAATTACATCCCCTATTCTTAGATAGGAAAATATTTATAGGGAAAAGTAATTACCTCCTAAAGGAAATAGAAAGTGTGTTTCTTATATGTTTGGATTGAATCCTTCAAATTTCCCCCATTTTTAAGTCCCATTATACTCTTAATTATATTTTTATCATTGATGGTAACCATGTATGCAAGCATTATCTCATCTAGATGTGATCTATTCCATAGGTTAATCTCTCATTTTCTCTCTCTTTTCGAGAGTCCATCCTTCTCTTTCATCCTAGTATGTCCTCTTGAGGGGGCATCATGGGTTATTCACAATTTCTTATTGAAAAATCTTTTATTTTAAAAGATGTTTCTTCACCTAAATGTCTCACTATGTCTTCTCTAATAGGTGCAAAATGTAGACATCCAATTCTTAACACCTTTTGTGTTGACATTGTCAATCTTACTTGAATTACACTCAAATGCACATTTTAGGTCAAAATCACTAAAATGTGCTAAATGGTTCAAACTTGTTGTTTAAAAGTTCCAATTTAGTCCAAAGTATCCCTAAATGGGGTAATGAATTTTATGTGATTCCTAAATTTGATCAATTCATTTTGAGTCAAATGATGATTTTGCCTTTTTGTGCTTTGGATCACTCTTTTCTTCTATTTCATTAATACACATCATGTACCTTTGTTATTTTGTGTTGTTAATGTCCTAAATATAAATATGGTTCCAAAACATCTAACATCACCTTTCAATTATTCTTGAGTCAAATTATGACCTAGTAATATAACTTTCTGACCATTTTGATTAATTGTGCACTAATTTCCAAAGAATTACACTAAAATTCATTAATAATGTTTATAGCTAATTAATTCAAATATAGAGCTTAAGTGTATTTTCCATGGAGGTTATTGATTATTTCATTATTATAAATTTAATTTCAATATCTACATCACCTAATGACATCATCTATGGGGTGGCATCCATAAGCCATAAATACATAAAATATCTGAATTATGGGAACCCATGTTTAATTGATGCCCCTTCCCCCAAATCATTATGATGATATTCATATATTTAATATCAAATATTAGATTAATCCATGACCACAGATCTCAATCTTGAGATGGATGGTCATGGTTGATCTTAGACCATTTCCAAAATCTATAAATAAGAGAGCATATAACACTATTTCTTAAGCTTAAATTATGTAAACTTATAATTCTAAAATCCCTTCACAATTCCTTTCAATCTTGATTATTTTGTTATTTGAATTTGGGTAAGATTCATTTATAGGCATATGGCTTAGTTTATATCATGAGCCTAGGTTATGTATAGACTTCTTGAAGTAATGGAGGAGCAAAGAAGCCATTGTTGACAAAGAGTACAACTATAGATCAAGGGGAGAACATGCTTGGATATAATTTTAAGTAATGGAGTCATTTGGGAAGGTAATGTTTGATTGATTTATTTCATTTGTATTTTGTTATCATTAATAAACCCTACATGAATTTATTAGATTGATTTATTTAGTTATTTATGCATTTATCTTTTATTTATTAACTAATACTTGACTAATCAAATTTTGTAATCCACTCTACACTTACTAGATTCAAAACTCAGCAGTCCCCTTTTAGGTTAGAGCACATGTGGTTCTCTCACATAGAATTGATAAATAGAATAAAGTATTGCTCAAATATGGAGGTACTAGGATCTGTTATGTACAATGTAGTGTAGAAGCTAAAAATGGTCAAGAAAGAAATCCACATTTGGAATATGGAAATATTTGGAAATATCTTTCAATGGAAAGAAAAAATCAGATTAGATCTTTAGAGGATTGTAATTTATATTAAATCCCAAGGATTAGAGGCTTTAATGCTCCAACATGAGCAAAATATTTTGGTTGAGTATTATTCCATCCTTAATTAGGAGGAAACATTTTGGAGATGAAAATCTTGAGCTACCTAGCTGAAGAAGGGAGTCCAAAATATAAAATTCTTTCACATGGTCACACTCAAGAAAAGAAGTCATAATAGGATCAACAAAATTATTGATGAAGATGATTCACATTTATATCCACTTAGATTAAAGAATAATTTTGTTTGTTATTTCAAAGAACTCTTTGCAAAGAACTCTAAAATTAATTGAAACATGGCTAAGGATTTTATTCAATAGGTACCTTCCCTTATTTCCTAAGAAGATAATAAAACCTTTCTCAAGAATATTATAGAAAAGTAACTTCAAGCAATGGTGTTCACTATGAATAAGGACAAAGCAATGGGTCCATATGGCTTTTTGATAGCCTTCTTTCAAAAAAATTGGGGTATCATCAATTAGGACTTATTGGTAGCGGTGCAAGAATTCTTTTTGTCAAGGAAGTTGCTTAGAGAGCTTACTACTACATTTATATCCCTCATTCCTAAAAAAATGGGGCTTCCAAGTTCAAAGACTTCATACCCAACAACATTTGTAACTTGGTTTACAAGATCTTCACTAAATTATTGGTTATGAGAATGTAATCTATAGAGTAATTTTTACTCTGCGTTGCTTTCAAATTTTCAGTCGAACACTACAATTTTGGTTCTTCAAGCGGAGCCACAGGGTTTTAGAGTAGAGGACGAGTTCATTTTGCCCAAGTATTGAAATGCAGTAGAAGCTGCCAAGTGTATTCCTCAGATCATGATCCATTTTTTCCTTTCTTTTTCTTTTCATTTCAATTTTAGCCTAAGTATTGGATTCAAGTAGAAGTGGCCATGTGTCGGCCTCCAAGAGACAAAGATGGACAGCTAGCAGTTTTTGAGGACCTCATTGTAACCTTCCAGAGAACTATAGAATGCACCACATGTCAGCATCTATGTATCATAAGGGACACCTATGGTTACCTTTTTGACAAGACTTCCAATGAGCTAAGCAATAAAGAGAGCAGAAAGTGCTAGGTGGAAATAGCAGAGGCCCTAAACTACCTTTTAAAGAAGCTCAAAGGTCACCACGTGTCGATGTCTGAGGGACTTTGGTTCAACACTAGGGTCTAATGATTTCATTCAACACATAAAGGAATCATTTCATTTTTCCCAAGTGCCATAAAGTAGTCGATGCTGCCAAGTGTCACTCTCTGAGTTCCTTGTTTACTCCATCCCTAAAAAAAGTAGAGGGCACCACATAAACCTAGAAGGAGAAGCAAAAGATGCCATGTATCTTCCTAGAAGCTACGGCAGCCTCCATGCATTATCGCCTAAGAGATCATCTTCAAGTGTCATCACTGAATAAATATTGTGGTGGGCCTCAGGAGTTACTTCAAAATCCATGGAAGCTACCAGGTGTCACCATCCGTAAGAGCCTGTTATGAGTCTTGAATAAAACTACAGCATAGCCAAGGAAAGGGAGAGGGCCACGTGTCTTCAATGAACCCAATGGAGAGTGCCAAATGTCATTTTATTATGCCTAGAGGATTTTTAGAAAATTGACTAAGTGTTCTCTCCCATTTCAAACATAACGGGGTGTTTTGTGTACCTGTTACTGCAAAGTGAAATGGAGGGAAAATTCACTAGAATTAATTCAAGTAGATGGAACAGTTCATTTGGTAGATTTTTGAAGCCCCCCATAGCATTGAAGCCACCGTCTATTTGTCCCCTATGAGCAAAGGATGGAGAAGATTGCGCGGGAAAGGGGATGATGAAAGGAGTGATCCAAGGCTATATAAGCAAGATTGCAAAAGCTAAAAAAATGGGAGAAAAAGGGAATTCTCATAGTTTTAGACTTTTTGAGGTTTGTGACCAGTAATATCATTTGATCTTGTCTCAATTTTCTTGAGTTGTAAGGTTGATATAATCATGCATGTTTCTGTGCCCTTTATGTGGCTGAATGAATTAAGGAAATTTGAGCTCATGCCTTGGTTGGTGTTGCCTGTGTCATTTGCAAAGTAGTTTATACTGTAGATTTTCTAGTGTTGTGATTAGAAATTTTATTTGCTTTTGTCTCATTTTCTAGAGTTTGAAGTTTTACATAACTGGATGTGACTTATGTGCCTCTTATGTGATTGGAGGATTCTACTAAGAAGATAGAACACTATTCCTTTGTTGACAACTCCTATATCTCAGCAAAAGACTCCCCTATTGTGAGCCTTCTATTTCAATTATTCCAATCTTTTACATTGATCATGCACTTGTCTGCTCTTAAATGTAATAGAATCCTATAATAGTTACTCTATGCTTAGGTTAGGATTAGGATTATGCTCAGGTGCATTGCCATAGATAGGTTTTAATTCTTGCATTTTCCATTTCTGTTAATCTCCTATCCCTTTTCCCCAACACCTATAAATAGAAGAGACCAGCTTCTTTAAAACCTGGAGGTTGTTTCAAGCCGCATTGTCCCACAACTTGAAACTTCCCATTATTGATTGGCTAGGATCTAGTGCAATTTTACACCATCAACACAATCTGTAATGGATAAAATTATTTATATTAATCAAGGGGTTATATCTCAGGGAGATAAATTTAAGATGTAATTTTGGTTTTGCATGAGATTCTCCACTCCATGGAAGAAATAAAAAAGTAGGCATGCTTTCAAAAATATATATGGATAAAACATATGATAGAATGGATTGGGGTTTTCTAGATTTGATGTTGGAAAATTTTTGTTTTCAAAAACATATCAGGATGTTGATACATAGTTACATTTATTCTATAATATTCTCTATTATCATAAATGGCTTTCCCACTAGATTTTTTGGGAGTGAAAGAGGAATAAGACATGGTGATCCTTTATCTCCTTTCCTATTTATTATTATGGTTGAATCCCTGAGTGGGAACCTTTTGGCTGCACTTATAAATGGGGTTTTGAAAGGTTTCAAACTGACATCCAATATTCAACCTTCCCTTCATTAGTAATTTGTGGATGATATGATCATTTTAGCTAAAACCTCTTTGAGGGAAGCCAAGGAACTAAAATTCATTATTATTAGATATGATGAGGTTTGTAAGTAATTGGTTAACTTCACCAAGAGTTCTTTATTTTTATTGAATACTCCAAAACCATGACAATTCAAGATTACTAGAATTCTTAACTACCAAATCAAAGAACTTCCCTCAAATTATCTAGGCATGCTTTTGTTTAAAGGTAAAATGAAAGAGGAATTTTGGAACCCTCTCATAGAGAGGTATAAAATAAAAATTGATGGTTGTAAAGGTGCTCTTCTCTCCAAGGTCAAAAAAATAGTCTTACTTGATAGTGTACTATAGAGTCTTCCTATATATCTAATGCCCCTATTTAAGAAGCCCAAGAAAATTCAAGAGAAATTTGATATAATTCAAAAGTGATTTTTATGGATGGGGGTTAAAGATAAGTTTAAATTACACCTTATGGATTAGAAGAAGGCTTGTCTTCCAAAATATTCTAGAGGATTGGGCATCAAAAATATTTCCATCATGAATAAAGCACTTGTTACTAAATTGTGTTGATGATTTCTAAAGGATTCTAATCAATAGACTAAGATATTCTATGCTAAATATCTAAAAAATAGCACCCCACTATAATTCATGTATGAGGAAAAATTTATCAAAGGCTCTACCATATGGAATTTATTCTCTAAGAATAGAGACAACATTCTAAAAGGCCATACATGGAAATTAGGTAATGGCATGACTATCAGATTCTAGAAAGACCCTTGGATCCTGAAACACCCCATGGAGGCTCTTGAACCTTGGTAACAAATAGTCCCCCATTTTTATATTATTCTTGGTGAGCAGGTGGTAGATTATTTACAAGAGTTTAATGGTAGAAAGTGTTGGAAACACCTATGTATTGATAATGTTGATGCTAACACAATCACCATTGCCTTGTATCTAAGTTTCCTACTCAAATGTATTCATATACCTAAATTGTTAAGGGAGGTTGAAGTAGTATAGAAGGATTCATTAGATGGTATTTACCATGTTAATTCAGGTTATTTACTTCTTCAACCCAATTTTATGAAAGTTAACATAGTGGTGAAACTATGGAATAAATTTATAATTCTAAAGATTAACATTTTATAATGGTTGAGTGTTCACAATAGGATCCTCACTATGTATAATATTTGTTAAATAGGTATTACCTTGGTGAACATATGTGTCCTTTGTGATGGAGTTATTGAATCTTTCTTCCACATTTTCTTGTAATGTGCCTATTCATTTTAAATATGGGGCTTATTGTATAGGAAATTCCTAGTTCATTCGGCTCACCCATTTTCTATATTGGATGCATGGCTTGCCTAGAAGAGCCCTTATTCTCACCAAGAACTTAAAGATTTATAGAAACTTGCTTCCATCATCTAATTTGGGGTATATGGAAATAATGTAATAGCAGATTCTTTATGGATAAGAGGAATACGTGTCTCAGAGTTACCAATTTTATATTTTCACTTATTTCTAAATTTTTTAAAAACATTAATTAGGGGAAGAAGTAACATTTCTCCCCATTTGAGGAATTCATTGCTAAAGAGTGGTTTATCTCCCTGGATGATATACCTATGGTGGATCCCAAGATTATCCTCATGAAAAATGTGAGATGGCTAGTTCCTCCTCCTAGTTGGATCAAGATTAACTTCCATGGTGTGTCCAAAGGCAATCCTAGAGTTTCTAGGGGTGAAATGGTTATTCAGGACAATATGAGGCTTTTTCTATATGCATTTGAAGGATTTATGGGTGTTCATTTGAATCATTTTGTAAAAGCCTTAGTAGTTTTATGAGGTACCCTGATAGATCTTGATTTGGGATTTCAATATATTATGGTTGAAGAGGATTCCTTTAATATAATAAATTGCATCAACAAGAATAATGTTGTTAGCTAGTCCATTTCTCACATTATTAAGGAGATTCATCACTTGGTAGAGAGTTTCAAAAGTATTACTTTTCAACACACCTATCGTGAAGGCAATATGCTTGCCAATTCTTTTGAAAACAAAGGGGTTGATGCTAGACAATTAAAAGTATGGAATGTTATGGAAATCCTACCTAATAATATTGATTACATTTTACATAATCATATAACTAATTATAATCATGTGGGGAATACTTAAAATCATTAGGCAGAGAATGGTGCACATACTTTGTAATGATTGTGTTTTGAAGGATGGCATTGGTGCATTTTTGGCATTAATCATCATAATTACAGCATAACCAAGTCTATCTTGGATATTTTGAGTCAGATTAGGATTTATTTGCAAGTCATTCTACTATAGGGAAAAGTTATATTTTTAGTTTGAAGGTATTTGTGGGTCTGTAGTCTACAATTAGAGGAGATTTAAATAGGTTATAACCTTTGTCAATAAAAAACATCAAGAATAAGCTGGGGGTTTGGAAAATCCTCCACACTTGAGGCATTACTAATTTCATTGACTATATTTATGGTATTGAGATGCATTTGTCTAGTTAATTTGCTAAAAAAATGGAGAAATAGAGTGGTCTTAATCAAAAATATTTTGGTGGAAATCAATGAAGGGCTCATCACTACAATCATAGGCCTTAAAATTGAAGAGAGGAAATTCAACAAGCTTACTAAGGATTTTGAGCTTGAGAAGGAGAAATTCTTGGTGGGCAATGAGTGTCTCACACCTTTTCAAGGGGGTTTCATAAGAGAAGACCTTCCTTCTCCATTTAATGAGGTTGCAACGCATTTTATAAGGTATGTGACTCTTGATGGTCACTACAAGGTTATGCATTTCTATCATTTTCCATTTTTAAATTACATTCAACATAATATTCCCATTAGTATTCCATTTTACATCCTTCATTTGATGGAATAATCAATTTTGGAGGTGAAGCAAGGTAAGAAAATTAAGGAGCCACTTCATTAAGTGGTTATATTCCTTATTTACAAATATTTTTAGGCTCTTCATCTATGACCTTAGGGTATAGTTGATGAGAATAGACCACAACAAGATCCTCTAACCTAGCATCCACCAACTCAAGATCAAATAAAGGGTTAGAGTTCTTAATAGCCTCGCATAATTAGGCTTTCTTTTAGATATATTCATAACAACACTAAGTCCAAACCCAAACATTAATCTAAGGCATCTCCTTCTAAAGTGCATGTAGATAATCCTTTTCAATAGGATAATATTTATATGGTAGACCTTGATGAGCCATGTGTTAACCAAGATAATCATAACCCTATTATTATTACATCTTCTCTTGAGAAAGAGAGGAATTTGAACATGGGATCTAGAAGTAGAGCTAGGGAGGATGGGCATGAAGACAAGGGTGGGGAGCCTCCCTACAGTAATCATAAATTTTTGGATCCTAAAAACATGACTGAGTATGTCAAGAATTAAAGCAAGCTTGAATGTTTGGAAGATAAAGTCATTCTTCACAAAGCATTTCTCAGATGGTTTATGAACAACCATACCTAGCTGAAGCACTATGTTAACAAGTTAAATAAAATGGATGGTCTATTTTTTACTAAATCAAATGATGTTGAGATTTTATCCCTTATTGAATCCCTCAATGATAGATTTAATATCATAGAGAGGGAAAATAAAGACCTCAAAGATACGTTGAACATCCTTTTTAATTTTCACAAAGTTACTATTAACAATGCTATACACAACATGGAAGGCATGTCCATGTGTTTCAACAACAAGGGTGATAGTTTCATATGAATTAGACCTAATAATAAAATAAAAGGCATCATCATGGGTAATGAGGAGGAGAACAACAAGATCATTGATAGAGACCTTAAGAGCATGACCAAAGATTGGATTAAGGCTTATGAAAACTAGAAAATATTCAACAATTGAGTATTTTAGGTCTAGTTTGGGTTGTGTGACTGATATTATTTTGTTGTGTGATTCAAAAAAAATTTGATGGACCTTATAAACCATATCTTCTTTCCTTCACAACTGCTCCCTTCTAGCTAGGCTTAAGACCCTTCACTATGCACAAATAGGCTATTTTGCAAAGTAGATGGGATTATATCATTCTAATGATTTTAAGGGGTTTATTTCATTATGTCAAACATGTCTCTATTTATTTCAATCATCTCTTGATACTTTGTCACCTCTTTACTCCTCTTACCTTTATATCAACATGCAAATCTTAGTAACCCTATTTTTAGAAAAATATCCTTATCTAGTAGAGTTTATGGACATTCATGATAAACTAAATATATTTTTGAGGACTCATTTAGGTCATACAACTTATACTATTCTTTTTTGAAAAAACTACCAAGAACCAAAACACTTTCTTCTTTAAGCCTTCACTTAATTAGCCCTCCAAACTAAAAAATCTCCTTAGTTTGGGAAAAGTACAAACTTTCAAAATCAACTCAATGTATTTTAGGATACCTAATTGAATCCATCCTTTCTTACCCTTCTTTTTTAGACAAATTTTCTTTTCCTTCACTACCCTTACTCCATTAGGCCTTCCCTAGACCTAGTATTAAAACACAATCCAAAATCCATAATTTTCCATACTTGAAAACTCTAATATTTCTTTATCTCCAAAAAAACTTCATAACAAGTCAAATCACCAATTTTTGGAATTTTCCTAGGGTTCAATCTTTTCAAAATTCTAAAACCCTAATCTAGGGTTTTCTTGACCCTACAGAAGCCCATGGGCATACAAAATTCAATATCTATAGTTATACAACATTTAAAGAGACCAAATCACATTAATTAGCTCTATTTTCACTTCCCCTAACTATCTAAATAGGTTGAAACTCTTGGTCAATCTCCAGTTTCCTATAATGGCTTCAAACACAAAATTTTGTGTTCCAAAAGCTAATTGTGTAAGGCTACATAGGTCACTTATTATCATAGTTTTAGGGTTAGATATCTTCATAAGGTTCAATGACCTTTAATAGGTCTTTAAAATACATATATCCCTTTACCAACATTCAAATATTCCCTTCTCCCACATATTTAGATCTTCTTCACTTCAAACCTCCACACTCTAAGTCCTAACATAGGACTGTATACTATTTCAAAGGACTGTGACTAACTAATCAATCTATAGATTGATTAAAAGGGTTTATTATATTGTATACACACCTTACAATAGGTCATCAATTATCCAAACAAGCACTACCCCTCACTCCTTTTAATCCTTCACTTTGTTTCCTTGGCATTTGATCACACAACAGAGGTCTTTTATTGAGAAACAGGGGTCTATTTCTTATGTGAACTATGAATGGAGTTTATTATTTTTTTATCGATTAAAAATTCAATTACAAACTATCTATTGTGAATAAATTTCCCATTACCAATCCTCATCATAACATAACTACAACCTATACCTTCATATTCAATAATACCTTCATTACTTAGGATAATATGTGAACAGGGTATTCCAAAGGGTTGCATTTTCAAGTTTCCCTTGTTAAGGTGACTCACAATGGATATTTGTGTTTTGTGATATATTCCAACTTGTTAAATCTCCTCCCAAACTTGTATATGATTTAATGTCATTCCTACTTGCACAAAGCTATCATTTTTTTCAACTTTTTTCCTCTCCTTGACTATAACCTATAGTCCTTTAAAACTATAGATGTACACATAATCTAAACATATGTATTGCCTTCAAGGCTCACATAAACAATTCACATATATATATAAATAACATTACATATGAATTTAAGAGGGAACAACACCATAATCACTTATCTTTATTTATTGAATTAACAATATTCATCATACAGTCCATGCATAGATTTGATTGTCCTTCAAGAGGGTTTTATTTGTCCATTATTTATTTTTTCTCCCTCTTCTTACAGATCACATAATCTATCTTATTCTCTCTCAATAATCACATACCATTCTCTATTTTCACCAACTTCAATATTGGTTATCAAATTATTTACAAAAACTATCTCCTTTCTTGTCAACCCAATACATGGGTGAAGGTGACCACATAAAAAAATGACTTCCACCTTATGAAATAACATATATAAATTATCATTACCATTTACATGACCTATTTATACTCCTTAATCCCACTTTATTTATCTATTCACTTCTTACAATATTATAACCCTCCTAAATTCCATTCAAACATTTGAATTTTTAAATTCCCTATTTTGGAGGGCAAACACCTAGGAACTATTTGACATAACCCTATGAATATAAATGGACTCAAAGGACAAAAAAGAACCTAAAAAGGTCCCTTAAAGTCATTTACATCATAATTTGACCAAATTTTACCTCATATTGACCATAACACAAAAACACATTTTTTTGCTTGATGTTCTTGCATCATACTCCCCAGGAGGGAGAAAACTTGAGCCTCTATATTTCTTTCTCACCTTCCAATATTTTATTGGAGGGTATTTCACATTCACATGATTTTTATTATTCATTCCTTGCTCCTTCTTGCTTGACAAAATCTTGCTTGTCCTCTTTTTGGCTTTTTCTAGCCTTCTTATCCATGCATCTTCTAACTCCATGAGGTGTTCCCACTACTGTATACTCTCATTTTCTAAATATTCCACCTGTTATAAGTCACATTGAACCTCCTCATACATATTTTTACCCATATATGTCTTATTATTCTCTCTCATGCTTTCTTCTTGGCTTGCTTCCTCATTGTTTTCACTTGATTCTTGCCTTTTGATTGATGTTTTCTTCTTATTCATGTTAGCATCTTATTCCTTGGGATCTAATGACCTCTCATGCATGACAAAATTTATCCTTTTATTTTCTATGTTCTAATTTTCTTCCTCTTCTTCAAACTTATTCATATGTTGATGGCCTTTCCTCTCATTTTTCTCACTATACAAGAGTAACTTCTTGTTCCTTTCATCCTCATCATAATACATTGTTATTTGGCATATTTTTGGATTTCCATATCCATGCTTATCCAATGTAAACTTATTTTAATATTGACCCATGGAATAAATCACCTTGTTTTCTTCTTCATACTCCATTTACTTGCTAACTAGCTTGACTATTTGCATCTTTGTTTGCACAACTCTTTGTGCTTTCCTTTGTTGCTCCTCTTTTGAGTTTTATTGGATTTTTTCCTTGATATTTAAATAATTTAAATCACATTATTTTATCCCCTTAGATGGACTTAATATCTCTTCCAACAACTTCAACTTTTCTTGCAATGTGAGTGCATCCATTTCTTCAAAATCCTCATGAAACCTTGGTTCACATTGTTCTTCACTTTCTTTGGTAACCTATTCTTTATATACTCCTTAGAATCCATCATTTTTTAGATTAAAATCAACCTAATCATGCTTCATAACATGATTTTAAATTACTTATTGAGGTACTTCATCCTCATCTTGATTTTTTACACACTCATCCATCAAGGAAATGGTTTTCATATATAATATGTCTTAATCATTGGAATTAAATTCACATATATCATCATATAACACATTTGAAAAAAAATATATAAAAAACCTATATTACCTTATTCATTCATTTCTTTGTTCACATGGCTATACCTTCATCTCATTTTCTTGGTTTGCATGCACCTTCTCGTTTACTTGATTTATGGGATTGATATCTTCCTCAATATCCATGATTTCTTGGAATACATTTGAAATAGGATCATCTTATGCTCTTTTCATAATTTTTGAAACCCACTTGATTCCTTATACCTTATTAGGCTTCCACTTGCCTCTCTTTTCATCTTCTTCATTCTTCTTTCTTTGGTTCTCTACCATGTCACCTTGGTGTTCCTTACCATTTGTTGTTTGTCTCCACATTTGTGCTTATTTTCCACCTATGATTTTGCCTTGTTTTACCTCTTTTTTTATTTTCAAATCTTACTTCTCATTACCTACTTGTTTAATCCACTTAGGCCATACATATTCATGCCCTTGTTCTCTTTTTGAGGGCTACACTTTGTCATCTTCCTTCCAATCTACATATTAGTCTTTTCTTCTTCATATATGCAATAAAAATCAAAGTTAAAACATTAATTTACCTCCACATGTAACTATTTCAAGCTCATATCTTCATTCATGTATTATTTGCATGATTATTCTCTTGTTTTAGGTACTAGTCTTGGCAATGTATCTAATATTCCTCTTTACTTCATCTTCAAAAAGTGGAATGCTCTTAATCTTCAACACAATTCTTCTTCAAGAGATTCTCTTTCTTTGTCATCCTATTGACACTTGATGGGTAATGTATTTAGCCCATACTTCTTCAAATTTGAGGCCTTATTCTTGGCATTCTCCAATTTCTTCTTCATACCTGCATACACAAACTTAAAGTAAATGTTATCATGTGAAATGAGAGACTATATAGTCTCTTTGAATTTTTTTGCCATAGACACTCTCCATCTTATCTTATTGTCTTCATTTTCATGTGATCATCTTGGAACTTCCATATTATCCTTGTTTTCCTCAATGATAACTCTCTTATCTATCTCTATATCTTGTTTCTCACTTGGCAACATCTCTCTTCTCATGCCCTTTTGGGATGTTCTCTCTTTCTTTTTCTCATTTTTCAAGACACTCTTCTTGTACCTTATTTATTTCACAAGTGACTCTAGTGGCCAATTCAATCTTATTTTCACATTCTAGCTAGTATATTGGCTTTATTGTTCTCTTATGAGCTTCATAATTATCTATGTCCTCTCTATACCTTTCCCCAATTATCTTCTTATGTCTGTCACTTCTCTCTGTATATCCATCTTCTCTATTCTTCTTTACTTTCTAGGCCTATTTAGACCTTCCTTGTAGTAAGTGTATCAACCTTGCCTCTTATAATTATATTGGTCCTTTTGTCTTCTTTTGAATCCTCTATCTAGGACCTCTTTTTAACATTCCTTAACTCTCTTTTGGAGTCTTCTTTCTTCTCTCTCTTCTCTTTTGTCGCTCTTGGAGCTTCAATGCTTTCTTTTCTCTTTATCTTTTCTAGTCTTTTATTGACTAGTTCCTTGTACTTCTCATAACACTTTGGGGATACTATTTATATCTCCTAAATATGATATACCTTTGTGCTAATCTCAATGTTTAGACCTATAACACCTCTTCTCCCTCAATACCCTACAAGTGTCAACTCTCATGCATACCTCATATCATATTTTGCCTATATGAAATAAAAAACTTGGAATGAATAAAAAGAATAAATTACCTTGCTCTGATACCAAATGATGCAGAGGAAACTTGATGGACCTTATAAACCATATCTTCTTGCCTTCACAACTTCTCCCTTCTAGCTTGGCTTAATACCCCTCACTATGCACAAATAGGCTATTTTTCATAGTAGATGACATTATATAATTTTTATGCCTTCAAGGGATGTATTTAATTATATCAAACATGTATATATTTACTTAAATCATCTCTTGATACTCTATCACCTCTTTACTCCTCTTATATTCTATGAACATGCAAATCCTAATAGCCTTCCTTTTATGAAAATATCCTTATCTAGGAGAGTACACAGACATTCATGATAAAATAAATAAATTTTTGACGAGCCATTTAGGTCATACAAATTATACTATTCTTTCTTGACATAAATCCCAAGACACAATACACTTTCTTCTTTAAGCCTTCCCTCAATTAACTCTTTAAATTGGCAAATCTTCTTAGTTTGGGAAAAGTACAGACTTTAAAAACCAACTCTATGTATTTTAGGATACCAATTTCACTCCCCCAACTAAATCCATCATTTATTACCCTTATTAGTTAGATAAATTTGTTTTTCCTTCACTACCCTTACTCCACTAGGCCTTCCCTAGACCTAATACTAAAACACAATCCAAAATCCATATATTTTCATACCTAAAAACTGTAAATATTTATTTATCTCCAAGAACACTTCATAACAAGTCAAATCACCAATTTATGGAATTTTCCTAGGGTTTAATCTTTTCAAAACTCCAAAACCCTAATCTAGGGTTTGTTCGACCCTACACAAGCTCGTAGGCATACAAAATTCAAGATCTAGAGTTATATAACGTTTCAAGAGACAAAATAAACTTATTTAGTTCTTTTTTCACTACAAATAACTAACTAAATGGGTTATAACTCTTGGTCAATCTCTAGTTGCATAGAATGGCTTCAAACATAGAATTTTGTGTTCCAAAAGCTAACTATGCAAGGCTAAACAAGTCACTTATTATCATAGGTTTAGGGTTATATATATTCATAAAGTTTAATGAAATTTAATAGGTATGTTAAAAACATATATCCCTTTACCAACATTCAAATATGCTCTTCTCAGACATATTTAGATCCTCTTCACTTCAAACTTCCACACACTAAGTCTTAACGTAAGACTGTATACTATTTCAAAGGACTATGACTAACCAATCAGTCTCCAGATTACTTTAAATGGTTGATTATATTATATATACACCTTCCAATATGTCATGAATTACCCAAAAAATCACTACCACTCACTCCTTTGTATCCTTCACTTTGTTTCCTTGGCATTTGATCACACAATAGGGGTCTTTAACTGAGAAACAGGGGTTAGTTTCTTATGCGAATTGTGAATGGATTTTAATATTTTTTTTATTTCTTCCAAATTAAATAAAACACTATCCAATTTTAATACATTTCCCATTACCAATCCTCATCATAACATAGCTACAACCTATACCTTTATATTCAATAATACCTTCATTACTTGGTTAGGACAATATGTGAATAGGGTATTCCAAGGGGTTGCATTCTTAGGTTTCCCTTGTGAAGGTGAATCACAATGGATATTTGTATTTTTTTATATATTAAAAATTTTTAAATATCCTCCAAAACCTTTATATTATGGAATGTCATTCCTACTTTGACAAAGCTAACATTCTTGTTAACTTTTCTCCTCTTGATGACTGTAACCTACAGTCCTTGAAACATGTAGATGTGCATATAATCCAAGCATATGTATGTACTTGAAGGCTCACCTAAATAATGTAATTATATATAAATAAAATTCCATATGACTTTAATAGGTAACAACACCATAATCTCTTATCTTTATTTATTGAATTAACAGTCATCATAATATAGTCCATGCATAGATTTGATTATCCTTTAAGAGGGTTTTCTTTGTCCATTCTTTGATTTTTCTCCCTATACTTGGAGATCACCTACTCTCTCTTATTATCTCCCAATACTCATGTACCATTCTCTATTTTCACCAACTTCAATGTTGGTTATCAAATTAGTTACAAAACTTACCTCCTTTCTTGTCAATCCAACGCATGGGTGAGGGTGACCATACAAAGACATGAATTACACATTTTGAACTAACATATATAAATTATCATTACCCTTTAAGTGACATATTTAGACTCTTTAATCCCAATTTATTCATATATCCAATTCTTACATGATTTTAACCCTTCTAGACTCCATTCAAACATTTGAATTTTCAAATTCCCTATTTTGGAGGGAAAACACCTAAGAACTATTTGACATAACCATATGACTCAAAATTGAATCAAAGGAAAAAAATGTACCTAATAAGGTCCATTATAATCATTTACATCAAAATTTTACCAAAATTTTCCTCTTATTGACCATAACACAAAAATGACATTTTTTGTTTGATGCTCGTGCATCATTGTGTCTTTGTTGTCTTTTTATTATTCTAGGTTCTTTTTATTTTTTTGGTAGTTGGGATTTAATAATTATTATATTTGTAAATATATGTTTTAATATTATATGAGTACGGTCCCTTTACAACCCACTTATACCTTTAATAAAAACATATCATCAACATTTAATATAATTAGAATCAAATGACCATTTTCAACATTAACAAAGAGATCATTATTTGAATAGTAGTTAGAAAAACCTAACTATTTGAAAAAAGAATTAATTTTAGAATAAAAAGCTCAAGGAGATTATTTTAAACCATAAAAATATTTTTTTAACTTGCATACATAATGTTCTTTATTAAGATGAATGAAACCTTTAGGTTGAGTCATATAGATTTCCTCTTCTAAATCACCATTTATAAATGTATTATTGACATCCATTTGGTGGATAACCCAACCATTTTGGGCTGAAAGAGTAATAATAAGTATAAAAATATTCATTTTTTATATAGGAGAAGAGATTTAAACATAGTCAATCATGGGTTTTTGAGCAAACCCATGAGCAATTAATCTAGCTTTAAACTTGTCAATTTTATCAATTGAATTATATTTGATCTTATAAAGCCAAATACAACTGATAATATGCCTTTTAGGCAAATGAGGGACAAGATCCCAAGTCCAATTTTTAATTAAGGTATTATATTTAGCTTTCATAACAACATTCCATCTATCATCTTGAGTGGCTTCCTCAAATGATTGAGATTCACATTCATACATAATCATTAATGCATTATAAGAATGTTGACTTCTATTTAATTTTTTAAGGTTATCAATATTATAAAATTGAATTAGATATTTTGCCTATTTAGGTATTTTAAATTCAACATGAAACTTAGGGGGTTCTTTAGACTCTAAGTTATCCATAGCTAGATCAACTTACTTAAAGGTATCTATTTCATCACAGGGGGAAACATGAGAGTTAGGTTCATCAATAGAAGAATACTGAGGAGGATCCACTAAAGACTCATAAAAGGATTTTTCAAGAATAAGAACATTTATATTCTCAAAATTTTGATATTTATAGGGATAATACACTCTTAAACCTTTTGTCTTACCTCCATATCATAAAAAAATGCAAGAATAGGAAGTGGGGTCGAGCTTCTTCCTCTTAACTTTAGGGACAAAGATACAAGCAGGACTATTAAAAGTCTTGAGATGAGCCACACTAGGTTTATTTTTAGTCCACATTTTTAAATAGGTAGAAATATCTAAGGATTTGGTAAGAACTCTATTCAGAATATGAATAACATTGTTCATGACTTCAACCCATAAGAACTTAGAAAAATTTGTAGATTGTAACATTATTTTAGCCATTTTTATAATGGTGAGGGTTTTCCTTTCAGCAATACCATTTTTTTGAGGGGAATAGGGATTTTTTAGTTACCTTTTTATACCACAACTAATAAAAAAAGAATAAAACTCTTTACTAACATATTCACCACCATTATCATTTCTTAATCTATTAATAGAAAAATCATATGCATTTTCAAGACTAGTTTTAAATTCCTTAAATTTAGATAACACATCAGATTTCTTTTTAATATAAAAGACCAGATCATTATAATGTAATAATAAATAAAAGTAATATTATACAAAAAAAAATTAAGAGATACAACTTTAAGAGGTTCTACAACATCACTATGAATTAATTTTAAAGGATGTGAGGAACTCACATCATGATTTTTATGAAAGGGGTTAGTATGTTGCTTACCACATAAGCAACCCTCACAAGTTTAATGATGATAAGGGATATAAAGAAGTCCAAAAATAATATTATTTATATAAATATCATGTAAATTTATAAAATTAACATGTCCTAATCTTTCATGCCATAATTGAGATTTATTATTACTATATGATGAAAGAAAACATGCATAAAAAGGAGAAAATATATATAAACCATTATTTTGAACACTTTCGACAGTCAAGGAACTAGAATGATTTATAATGGACCAACTATATTTAAGTAATGTTGTAATTAAATTATAATTTTTAAGCTAAGAACAAGATAGCAAATTATTTTTAAGCTTAAGTACATAGAAAATATCATTAATAACAACATTTGAGAATTTTGAATTTTCCTGTTTAGTTGCTTCTAAAAAAGAATTATCTCTTAAGTAAATTTTTTTAGATATATCTATATAATCACACAAAATTTTAGATGAGCATCTAATATGGTGTAATGCACTAATATCTAAAATCCGTTCATTTTCATTTAAAGCTCATAAAGCAACATATAAAGTAATAACATTTGAATCCTAATTTTTATTTTGATTAGGGTTTTGATTCTTTTGCTTGTTTTAATTAAATTTTTTCTCTTTGTTATTTTTAGAAGTTTTATTTTTATTTTTATCCTTATTTTTATAATATATTTTCCTTTTATGACCAAATTTACCACACATATTACAATTTTCATTAAACTTAGGTGTATGATTCCTATTACCCAATTTCTTATTCCTATATTTGCCTTTAGTAGACTTAGGATTAGATTTATGGGTTTTAGTGTTATCAAAAACATTATTTAATGTGAGAAGTGCTTGAGTCGAATTCTCTTTAGAATCAAAATTTTTATAACTTTTTCTTCATGAATCAGGAGAGTAGACAAGGTGGTAAGGTTAGGGATATCTTGCTTAGTTTAATACTTTGAATTCAAAATTGAAATAAAATTTCTAAACTTTGCATGAATATTTAACTAAATGATAAAATAAATCAATTTATCTTGAATCAAATTATAATTACATCCATCTAACTAAGCTTTAATATTTATAATTTTATCAAGAAAATTAACAAAATTTTCATCAACCTTCATAGGTGTAGTTAGCAATTCAAGAATTAATTTAATGATATTTGAAAGATGAGTGCCTTCATACATATACTCAAATATTTTCTAATTATTGATAGGAGACTCTTGATTACCAATGTGGAGAAGGAATTAATCCTTAACACTCCACAAGATACTAGACATAGCTTCCTATGATTTCTATTAAAATGCATTGGTAAGTTTAGGAGTTACATGTCATTTAAAAGGAGATTTTTTAGTCTTGATGATAATATTTCATAATTTTCAGTCCATAAATTTAGCTTTAACATAATTTTTTCATATATTAAAGTTATTTTCATTAAGCATTTGAGATTTATCTAAGTAAAAATGAGGTGAAGCCATAGCTTCCATTTACATAGAAGAGTAAACAAATACTTAAAAGGAAACTATTTTAAATGAGTTTTTTGAAATATTTTAAAAATAAATTGAATTTAACATGAAACTATATTTAATTACATACTTTAGATGCTAGACAATACAAAATATTGAATTAAAGTTGCATTAATATAGGTGTTAAAAGAGTCACACTCAAAACAACCACTTAAACACTATTATTAATAAAGATGTAAAAACAATAATAGGAGGCTTCAAAACAAAAAATGGATCACTTCAATTCATCCATAATATGCCAAAACCCAAAGATCAATTGGCTACATGACTATGTTTGTCAAAAGATGATTCACTAAGTGAAAATTTGAAACAAGTTTGACCTCAGAGAGGGGTTTATACGTGAGAAAGTTGGAATGAAATATAAGATTGAAATTTAAATTACTTTAAGTTGAATTTAATTTGAAAAAAATTAAAAAAATAAATAAAAAAACATTAGAGGGGATTGAACACAAGACCTCCCTTGGGACAAGATTTTAACAAAAAGAAAACTACCAACCCTTCTAAGAGTTTACTTGAAATTTTACATGCACTAATTTAAATTTATATGTTTTTATCTGATTTTTAAATAAATAAATAAATAAATAAATATATATATATATATATATATATATATATATATTATGTGCACTTAAATAACATAATGGGACTCATGGTTTGGGAAAAAAATAAATTAATAAATAGTTTATTTTTTAAATACTTTTCCAAAAACTATATGAATTTAAAAACATACTTGTAGCTTCATAATGACACTCCTGTAGATGAATAAATTATCATAGAAAATTGAATATCCCTTTAGAGACCTCCAAACTTTGTCAATACTCATTTTTTTTACTCAAGATGAAGGAAACTTAAAAAATAAATTTTGGTTGAGAAATGAATTTTTTCAAGCTCCCAAGTTGTATAATGGCATCCTACACAAAAAAAAATCTAGATTTTTGATAAAGACTTCTCAAGGTCTGAAAAAAATCTTAACCTCCTTAAATATGCATAATATTGCTATTTAGTAACAATCGGGCCTGAAAATGATTGAAAATATGGTTTTTGAATTTATTCACCAGGCATGGGCCATACACCAGGCTAGTGGCATCCCAATACTTGAATAAAATTATTTAAATAAATTAATATATCAAATATTTATATTTAATTCAATATAATTTGCTTGACAAGCTTTTACACTCCACATGATTTGATTCCATGAAAGATTTCATGTATACATATATGTAGCAATATACAAGTTAAGATCTAGAAGTGTGAATAAATAGGAAAAGTATATTAGACAAATGACATAGATATTTTAAAGTGGAAAAACTTCTAGGAGGTAAAAAACCATGAGTGATATTCAATAATTAAGAAACAATAATAACCCCAATACAAATTCTTCTCCTTCTCACTTCTTCATGCAATGCTTTACAAAACTCACAAATTGAATATGATCAAAATAATTTCATATTCAAATTAATTCACAATAGTTTAAAAACCCTATTTTATAGTGAAATTATAAGGGAGGTGACCCTTGTAAAAATAACGGGTCCATCCATCCCAATAAATTTATTTAATTAAATTTTGGTAACTCATTAAATAATTATAACTTTATTATTTATTTTCATAAAGTTTCCACCTTGTATTAATAAATAATATATTATTATTATTATTATTTAAAAAATTTACCAAGGCTAAGGTTCAATAATCCCACTTAGGATTTACTATTCTAACAATAGGTTAAAAAAATAATCTAAAAACCTACTGGGTCAAGCTAGTTAACTTAGATAGACATGACTTTTTTATAAACTAGACAACGTAGTCAGAAAGCATAGGAAAAGAAGTCAAATATAAAATATTAAATTAAGCTTGATTGCCTTAGTTTATTCAAATATAGTCAACTAGGTTGATGCTAGTTAATGTAGTTGAGTCATATAGTATAAAACTATGTCGACACTAGTGAACATAGTCTACAATATAAAAGAGAGAAACAAGGAATAAGAAAAAATCAAAGTGTACAAATAACTAATTATTTAAATATAAATTTGAAAATGATATCATGAATATGCTTTATAAATATTTGATTGATTTTTAGGTTCTCAAATATACTTTCTTGTCCATTAGATAATGACTACCCAATGTTTTAGAGTGTTGATTATAGAGGATTAGACCTTGCAAATAGCCCACTAGACCTAGTTTTAAGGGTAAGTTAGAAGTAATTTCTTGGTGATAATAATTAATTGATGCATTATAATATCAAATGTATTGTTGGATTCCTAAGGTTCAATATATATAGAAATATTAAGTGTTTCCTAAATACCATGAGGATGTAGAAACTAAAGACCATGTTTAGATTTGTATTATGGATATGAGTATTTAGGAAAGCCCCACATGCCATGATATATATAAAAAATAGATAAGGATATTAAATATAGTATCACATATCCCTTCATGATATTATCTAAGTAGTATTAAAACTATCAGTACATAGTTTCTAGGGAAATAAATACAACACAAAAATAAAGACAAAAATTAATTGGCAAAAACTATTTTATAATTTATAAAAGTATATAAACATGAATTGAATTAATTATTCATTCAATGAATTACATGTATCATATCCTATTTAAAAAAAGTATTCAATAAATTATGTGTTGAATGAATGATTATATCCTAACAAATCATTAATTCGTTCAAGCAATCAGCAATAAAATTAACATAATACTTACTAATTATCTATTGATTTTATAATTGACTATATTATTATAATTATCTATGTACTAATTCCTTATTCTAGGAGTTAGAGTATATGAGTGTGAGTTCTATTTCAAGTAGTAATTGACATGGATTTATGTAGGGTAATTAAAAATTACAATTTATCTTCCATGTTTACTATACTCATTATGCTAATTCATGTAACGCATTGATTTTTTATTTTCATGCATGGTTCCCTTGTATTTGGTGTGTAATTTTCATTTTAACTCTCTCTTGATAACATAGTTAAGATGAAATGATTGGCATGTGAAAGTTATCCTCAGTTGTTTAGTGATAATTGTACTAATTATGATAATTGTAAAGGATGGGCATGTATAAATATTTCTTGTGGGATTAAAAAACACTTAATGTGTTAATTTTTGTTGATAACTCAATCAAATTAATAATACAAGGATCATGAAATCCATTTACTATATTGTTGACTGCTTTAACTTGATGGTATGTGTTTTAAATATTTTGAGAATGTTGGAGTATTATTCTTATTTTAGTTAAGTGTCTGAGTTAATTAAATCAGTAAATAAATATGCAATAATTAAGATACTAATTTTTATAATTTTATTGTAATTTTAACCTTTCTAAAAATAGTAATAAGGGAGAGAAAATAAGACTTAGCTATAAATGGACTGAGATGACTGAAATAGAGTCTAGAATTCACTATGCAAGATTGAGATAGTGTCACAAATCAAGATCTAGCCTTTGTTTTATGATTATATTGGAGCATCAAAATAGGACACCCTAGGGTCCGGTGTTATAGTCCTCTTATACCACTATTATCTAGTAGACCTAAGCTTTTTTTGGGTTTTGTTCATTGTGACTATATGAGCCTGTCTATGAAGTTTCAACTGTTAGATGTCCATGGAACTCCCTATAGATTAGATTTTGTCTTCAAACCCTATACTCCATTATGTTTTTACTAACTTTGACGAAGAGGGGGGGGGGTTAGTGTGTGTAAGATTCACTGAACTTGTATCCACATCCCTTGTGTGGGCATGTTGCCTACATACCAATACTCTGAAGAGGGATCAAGCCATATGTAGTTCTCCCACTTGATGTACTTTGTGCAATAGTGTATATAAAGATGCAAAATACTAAACTATGTGTGTTTAAGGTGACTAGGGACTAGTGTAAGAATTTGGATAAAATTGTAACTATATTGGATGGTTATGTGTAAATAATAGGGAAATATGCTTGAGTAGTCTTGCTTGTATTCTTGTTTGCTTTATGATATTTTCCAACCCTTTTCAAATGAACATTGAATGGGATTTTATGGGGATCTATTGGTCATGGGTTGAATGTACTCACATTAGGATGACAAAAAGAGGGATAAGAACTAGAAAAAAATAACTATTCAAGGTAAAAATGCACTTGGGTAGAAGTGGCAAAAATAGACACCCTAGGTCTAGTGATATAGTCCAAGTTGGGCACTATAGTCCTGAAGGAATGAGATCTATGGGATGAAATCATCACTAGAAAATATACCTATATGAGGTGGAATCACTATCTAGAAGGCTATGGATGAATGGGAATCAATGAAAAGGTGCTTAGAAGGGTCATGAGAGCAAGTAAGAGGTACTTATAGGTTAGGTGTCACAAGCCACACTCAAGTTACCAATTTTCACATTTTATATGACTAAATTTGCCCCCTTTTATTCTAGTGATGTAGCAAAGAAAAATACTAGGCTAAAATAAAAATATAAAGTATACCTAAACTTACTTTCAAGAGTGAAGTTCATGAAGCTATGTGATGCTAGGTGTGCATAGAGAGAGCATGTTGTGAAGTGTGAATCTACAAGAGAAAATAAAGAGTAGATCAGTTCTTACTAGAAATGATATATCTAAAATAAGAACATATAAAGTTGGGTAAGAGAGAGGAAGAGAAAGAATGAATACATCTCACCAAGTATGTGGACCAATACAAAACTTATTTTGATGCTGAGTATGTTAGATGACGCTGGATATACTGGATGATATTGTACCAATAGTAATATCATGAATGTAGTTGAATGCTCAATTACTTGAAAGTGGCTCAAGAATGTAAAAGCTATCCCTTTGGCTCCATCATCATCCACTACGTGAAGCTAAGTGGTCATGCATGTGCTAATCTATGTTTGAACTATGTGTCTAATCCATCTGAGTAGGTGGCTCAAGAATACAAAGGGGTGGCTCAAGAATGCAAAGGCTATCACTTTGGCTCCATCATCACCCACTAAGTGAAGCTAGGTGGTCATACTTATGTTTATCGATGTTTGGACTATGTGTTCAATCCCTCTGAGTATGTGGCTCAAGAATACAAAGGCTAGCTAGTCCTTTGGTTCCATTGTTGCCCCATGAGGTGAAGTTATGAACTGATACCATGCATGTCATATAAGATGAATCTTGAAGCCCATAAATGCTTTGTAATCTAAAAATGTGATGTGGATAACTTAATGTATGATGTAAACTAAACCACTCTTGGCCACTCTTAAAGATGAAGATTAGGCTTGTATGAAATCCACTCCTAAACCATGCACTAGGTGTATATGAAAGCCACTCTAAAATGTGGAGGTTAGGATGGTATGAAATCCACTCCAAAATGATGCCAACCACCTGAGTATGGAATAAGGCATGTAACCACTAAGAATAACTAATTAATGTACTAAAATTAGAAAAAAAAGAAGACAAATGTAACACACACATTACCCCCAATCACTGGTGTCTAGAACATAGATTCTGATCTAAAAGTTATACCAATTGCTATATTTGAAATTGGAAGTGAGAGCCATCATTCCATGCATGATGCCCCCTATATCTGGATTCTCTGAGTAAAAGTGTACTAAAAAATACTAATTTTAAATTTATTTGATTATGCAAAACTATAGTTAAACCTAATTTTATACCTATTTTGGGAAAACCTAGGTTTTTTTAATATTTAGATAGGAGCACCAAAAATAGACACTAGAATTTCTAGTATTGTAGTCCAATCTTGGCACTCTTATCATGGGATAAATATAATGAATATTCTAAAATTATCACTGGCTTCTTGGTCTATTCTACCTATTTTGAATTTTGGTTGTCATTTTGAGTGTTCTAAAAGCTAATTTTTTACCATTAGCAGCTCTAATTTCTATGACAAAACTCTTATTTATTTCCCCCTCTTCTGAGGGTAGGAATGAAGACCCTATAATGACTTTCCTTAGAATAAAAATCATTACAAGTGTGTTATGCTATAAAAACACATGATATAGTAATGATAATTGACAAGATATCTTAAGATATAACATAGTTTGTAATGAGAGATTGTTAGATCAATAGGGGTATGCCTAGATGGATATAACAATGTAGTAACATGTGCAAAGTACTGAACTAGAACTTTAAGTATGGTTAGTTGTTAGTTTTTAAGGAGGGATGGAACATGATGTCCATCATGTCATCCAAAAAATAAGAGAATGCATGATGTAGATCATGGCACTACAAAAAGTTGAAAACCAATCAAGCAACAAGAATATAAGACAAGAATCAAGAAGCATACAAGAGTGGCCAAGGGGCCAATAAAAAAAGGGACATGGGCACCTGTCACTCAAATTAAAATCAAGCATACAAGGCATGTTCAAATTCCACATACATATACAATTGAACCAAGTGAGGTTGGCATGAAAGCCACATTCACATATAAGAGTACAAGTAAAGGAAATTGGCAAATGTCCTAAGGTGCACATAAGCATAGAAGTAAAGGACATTGGAAAATATCCTAAGGCACATACAAGATATAAATAGGAACTAGGAAATACAATCACATTTACCTATGTAAATCAAGAAAATAAAGCATGTAAATAGTAAAAATACAATCACATCTAATTAATCAAAGTAAGAAGTGAAAGTATACAAGATATGTTAGTACAAGACTAGGTACATGCTAAGAAATACATAAGTGATATATAATAGTGGGTATCGATAGATAAATACATAACCTAGATGGTGTAGTCATGTAGAAGATTCCCCCAATGGGTATATGTATTGATGTCTCAATTGTAAAATTAGGATGCCCCCTCAATGGGTAAAGTGAATCAATCAAGGAGATGGATGTCATTACATACACTCAAAGAAGATTAAGTGAAACATGGTAATGTAAATAAATTAACAAACAAAAGCATAGAATAACAAATGTACATCTAACATGATAGTAGTAATGTAAAGCACAGATGATGCATACTATTGAAATATTTTTGGTTTTTTCAAATTATTTGAATGCTTTTGTATTTTGAATTATTTGAGTGTTTTTGGATTTTTGATATATTTGAATGTTTTTAGTATATTTGAATTATTTGAATGTTTTTGGAATTTTTTGAGTTATGTAAAATCAATCACAAGAATATTATGTACAATAAAAATTGAGATACTATGTACAAGTAATTAAAAGGAAGCTATATACAATCAATCATAAGGAGACTATGTACAAGCATATGTGTGAAATAAAACACTATACATGGAATTTGTGCAGATGCATAGTATTCATTGGATTTTTGAGTGTATTTCCTTCGAGTGAAACTATATGATACACTTTAAGGCTAAGATTTTTGGTAATGATGTATGGAACTAGCCAACTTGGTTTGAATTTCCTTTAAATTATTCTTTGGCATTGACATTGTGAAGATTTTTTTTGAGAATGAGATCATTAACATTGAATTCTCTGGTGTGAACTTATTTGTTGTAGGATTGTTGTATACATTTTTGGTAGATTTTGAGATGTTCTACTACTTGAATGCATGTATGGTCTAACTACTCAATCTGGTGTAGATGATTTTTATGATATTGGTCATTAGTGAGAATACCTTTAAGAAAGACACAAAGAGATGGGATATCTAATTCTAATGGTAAAATTGCTTCTATGCCATAAATGTATGAGTAAAGAGTGGATTTTGTGGGTATATGAATACTTGTGTGATAGGCCCATAATGCAAAGACTAGTTGATTGTGCCAATCATCTCTAAATTTGGTCACTATTTTACTCAAAATATTGTTAATGGTTTTATTGCTAGCCTCTGCTTGACTATTTCCTTGTGGGTAGTATGGAGTGGAGAATGTGTGTTTAATCTTATATTTTGTGCAAAATTTCTTCATATTTTTATTCTTGAATGATGTTCTATTATTGGAAATGATAGATATGGGTAGGTTGAAGCATGAACTAATGTGACTCATGAGGAAACTACAAATGTCCACCCTCATAGTAGATTGAAGTGAAATGGCTTCCACCCACTTGGTAAAGCATTTTGTAGCTGTGATGATGAACTTGTGACCATTGGCATATTTAGGGTTAATCTTTTTAATAAGATCAAATCCCCATAACATGAATGGCCATGGAGATATAATAGGCTGTAATTTTTATGAAGGTACATGTTGTAGGTTATTGTGTCATTACCATTTGTCACATAACTTTGCATATTGTGAACATTCTTCTTCTATGGTGAGCTAGTAGTACCCTTGTCAAAGTAATTTATGTGACATGGCATTTCCACTAAATTGACCACCACACTCACTATCATGTATCTATGTAAGATTAATTTTGGCTTCTGTTAAAGTTAAGCATCTAATCAATTATCTAGCGAGTGATCATTTAAAAAGGTCTATACTAGTGATTATATAATGGAGTGTCTATTTGTGTAGCTTACATTTTTCATTTCATGAAAAAGTGTCTAGGGTAATAGATTTGTTTATAAAGTTATAGATGTTAGAGAACCATTTTGGAGTTACAGAACTATGTGTAGTGGCTAAGATAGATAATATAATCAAATCTACATTGGCTATCGATGGTGATTTTAATTGTGAAAATAGCTTGATCATTATTGATGTTGATAGGAATCAAAGATGTGACACTTGCCATTTCATATGTGTGTCAATTATATTTTCTTGGTATACTTTCTATAGAAAAGTAATTGAATTGTGATCATAAACATTGTACCTTCTTTTGATATGGGATAAGATGTTCTTCTTTTGCCTGATAGACATCATTGGCTTGGTTGACCATAAGTTGAGAATCACTGAAGACTTGAATAAATTTAATTTGGAGGGACTAGGTGGAAAATAGACCTAAGATAGGTGCTTCATATTCCATGGTGTTGTTGGTGCAAGATAAAATTAATCGATATGCTATAGGAATTATGTCACTAGAAGGGTCGATAAAGATAATGCCTACCCCTACATTAGATGCATATTGAGAGCCATCAAAGAACATGGTCCAAGTTTTTGAATTATTAGAATAGGTAGTAAAATCATCATTGAATGTGTCATTAGCATGATTGGTATCCAAGAGTGGTGTTATTTCCAAATGGTCTGCAATGATTTTGACCTTTATTGATTTATGTAGGACTATCTTTAAGTCAAACTCTATTAATAACATAACCCATTTTGTGATGAGACCAAAAAGATGTGGTTTTTCCATTTAAAACTTCAAGGGGTCTAATTTTATAATAACTTGAGTCTCATTATTAACCATGTAATGTCAAATTTTTTGTGTGGCAAAAACTAATGCTAGATATAGTTTTTCTATTGTAAAATAATTTTTTCCTTAATCAACCAATGTATAAATAATGTAATAAACTACTCACTCAGTATATTCATCATCATGTTGTGTAAGAGTAATCTTAATGCATGAT
Source organism: Torreya grandis (assembly GCA_037957365.1). Classification (NCBI taxonomy): domain Eukaryota; kingdom Viridiplantae; phylum Streptophyta; class Pinopsida; order Cupressales; family Taxaceae; genus Torreya; species Torreya grandis. The sequence continues at coordinate 177,497 of JARHVA010001129.1, forward strand.
CTATTGTTAAGATATATAGTAATAAAGGCTTATCAAGGATAGGTGCTACTAAAATAGGTGGATTAAGAAGATGTTGCTTGATTGTATCGAACCTTTCTTGACAAGATTGGTCTTAGACAAACTTTGTATCTTTTTTTAATAATTGAGTGAATGACTAAGTTCTATTAGTAAGTTGAGCTACAAAATGGTAGATTACTTGGATCTTGCATTATAAGGATCAAATTTATTTTATGTTCATATGGGGTTGGCATATCAATAATTTCTTTGACTTTCTTAGGGTCAACCTCTATGAAACCTAAGAGTTTTCTTGATATAAATCCAAACACACATTTATTTAGATTTAATCAGACATTGTATTGCTTGAATTTTTGAAATATCTTTCATAAATCAATAACATGATGTTGTCATTGTTTAGATTTAGCTAATATATCATCAATGTAATCCTCTATAGTATGGTGAATCAAATCATGAAAGATATGTGTCATGATATGTTGATATGTGGCTTCAAAAAAATTTAATCCGAAAGGTATGATAATGTAACAAAATGTACCCCAAGGTGTTGTAAAAGATGTTTTTTCTTGATCTTCTTCGTTGATCTTGATTTGGTTGTATCCAAAAAATCCATCCATAAATGATAACATTTCATACCCAAATGTGGAATTGATGATCATGTTGATATTAGGTAAGGGGAAGGCATACTTTGGGAATGATTTATTTAAATCTAAAAAAATAGAACACCAAATTTTCCCATTGGGTTTTACTACAGGGACTATATTAGAAATCTATTCACAGTGTGCTACTAGCTGAATGAAGCCAACATATAAGAGGCATTAGATCTCATATTTAACTAAGAGATCCACCTTAGGTTGCATTTTGTGAATGTTTTGCTTAACTAGTTTAACATCTAGGTATAAGGGAATCTGATGGACTGTTATAGATGTATCAATTCCTAACATATCTAAGACCAAGCAAAGATTTCTAGGAAATATGTTAAAGTTTGATGAATATATGTATCTTCTTCCCTACATAGATTAGTGGCTAATAAGACAATACGGAGATCTTGATTAGTTTAAAAATTGAAATTAATTATTTCTTTGTTAAGTAATGTGTAATGATCGAGTGTGTAGGGAGTGGTAGCAATAATATCATCTAAATCAAATGGTATGTCTTGGGAAGTATCTAGACTTTCTATGAAGTTTTCATGTGTATTTGTGTGATGAGGAAATATATTTTTATGATATCAAGATAGGAGGTCCTCATATACTCAAAGAAATTATAGGAAGGATTCATCATTAGAGAATTCATCTTATATGAATATATTTGGTGAAAATGTGTCATCAGGATAGATAAATGATAATGTTGAATTATGATTAACGATGTGGTCTACTTGTGTAGTGGGTGGACAAAACTTTATATTCTTTGAAGTGGTAGAAGAAGGCTTATTATGAAGATAGGTGAGCTGATATCCTAGCCCTTACATTCCATGTTGTGTAGATGCCTCAACAAGATTGATGATTCCTTGTTCATGTTTTTCAAGACCTTTACCATGATATCCCATATTATTAAGACATTTAAGTGCAAAAGGAGAGCTAAAATGGTGATTTGGTGTAGGTGATATTACGAAACTTGGAATTTTTTATGTGTTACATGGTCTGAGGGTACATTGTGATTAACAAGCTATGTAGGTAAATTGCAAGGATTAAAGTGTAAAATCTAATTCTATGGAGTTTTGATAACATGATATTATTTAAAAGGTTGTTTTCTATTGGGCATGTGTAGATATAGCCTTGTGACTAAATTTTAGACAAGTATGGAGTGTAGAAGGGACTACATACATATCATGAATCCAATTCTGACCAAATAATAAATTATATTTGAGGTCATTTGACATGACTTGGCAAGTATTTGGTAGTGTATTAAGCCCTAAGGTAAGATTGAGTGTTATTTGACCCATGAATTTCTATGGGATGTTATCAAAACCTTTGATGTTTAGGTCAGAATGGTCTAGATCTTGAGGTTATATATTAAGACATTTAAGAAAAGAAATGTTGCAAATGTTGAGTCCTAAACCATTATAAACTAACACTCTTTTTACCCCCACATCATTAATTCTTAATTGAATATATAGAGGTAGATGTTATTCAATGATGTGTTTTGGGGGTAAATCCTCTTTCTCAAAAGAAATATGCTCTTTAGTCTATTGTATTATGCTAAGGATAGATGAAACATAAGTTGGTTAGATGGAAATGGGAATTCTAGTATTATGAAGGGCTACATACAACACCTATTTTTAAACATCCAATCATTAAAGGGGCTTGAGAACAAAAACTATATCTGAAGGGGTGCTAACCTGAATGATAAAGATATAGCCATGGGTATAATTGACCTACCTATCTTCATAAACTTGGGTGATACCCTAGAACACATGATATATTATAGGCATAAATCTGGTATTAGGTACAAGATAAGAGCTAGATGTACAAAGTTTGAAGGGAAGAGGGATAGATCTAATTGTCAGTGTTTGTTTGTGTCTAGTAGTGATAGGGAGATACTCAAAAGTAGCCAATGAGTTATATACATCTAGCTAAAAATCATGAATGTGAAATGAAATACATGATATATGAGTGACGAGTTGTACAATAATATGTTTATAAAAATCATTCCATAAGAGAGATAGAAAGCAAGGGATAGAGAGCAAGAATTTGTGCAAGATGCATAAGAAACTTTGACATGTGTTATGACATTTCTAATGTGTTTAGCATGTTAAACTTGAAAAAAAATTCTATATGAAAGATAAAAAGAAATAAATGAAACCTTGTATTAAAGATAGGTAAACATTTCTTTGAAGGAGAGGGATTGTATTATGTTTAATAATAACTTTCTTAATATCATCCCATATTATGAAAAGTAAGCATGAAATGCAAATAATGAAGCTTTGTATTAACAAATGGTAAACTTCATCATTCATGTATATGATAGGACCAAGTATGGTTTCCTTATTATTTGCAAGAAATGTAAGAAATATTTGTAAATAAGTGAGATCCATTTTTGTTTTGATGTGAAATCTGATTTTAAACATAAGGTGATACCTCAAAATCAATGAGACCTAGTATATGCAACTAGGGTTTTAAAGAAAATGATTTTCTAAAATTACTATTAAATTTTAAAATTGAAAGTGAATTTCTAATTTAAAGATGCAAGGAAAAAATCAAAATATTATTGGAAAATTTTTGATTTAAAGGGACCTAGTATGTGCAATTAGGGTTTAGAAGAATATATATATATATTTTAAAATTACTATGGAATTTTGAAATTTGAAGTGAATTTATGATTTACAAATGTAACTAAAAAAATCATAAAATTATTGAAAATTTTAGCAAGGAAATTACCTTAGGGTTTCTAGGGTTTTTATGTGCAAATGAAGTAAGTTAGGTTCACAAAATGTTTTAACTATTTTGGGAATATTGAAGTATTATTTCTATTTTAGTTAAGGGTTTGAGTTGATTAAACCAATAAATAAATATACATTAATTAAGCTACTAATTTGTATAATTTGATTAAAATTTTAACCTTTCTAAAAATAGTAATAAGGGAGAGAAAATAAGACTTAGCTAGAAACAAACTGAGATGATTGAGTGAGAGTCTAGAATTCACTATGCAAGATTGGGACAATATCATAAATTAGGATCTAGCATTCATTTTATGATTGAATAGGAGCACCAAAATAGGATACCCTATTTTTTGATGCTATAGTCCTCTTCTACCACTATTGTCTAGGAGACCTAAGCTTTCTATTTTTTTTTCACTATGTCTATATGAGCCTGCCTGTGAAGTTTTGACTACTGGATGTCTGTGGAACTCCCTATAGAGTATATTTTATCTTAAAACCCTAAATTCCATTATGGTTTAACCAAATTTGAGGAACAGGGTGGGTTAGTGTGTTTAAGATTCACTAAACATGTATTCACACCCCTTGTGTGGATGTTGCCTACATACCAATAATCTAAAGAGAAATCAGGCTATATGTAATTCTCCCACTTGATGTGCTTTGTGTAATAGTGTATATGAAAATGTAAAATTCTAAATTGGGTGTGCTTGAGGTGACTAGGGACTGATGTAAGGATTTTTATGAGCTTGTAACTAAATTGGATGGTTGTATGCAAAGATAAATATCCCTGAGTAGTCTTGCTTGTATTCTTGCTTGCTTTGAGATATTTATCAACCCTTTCCAAATGAACTTTGAATGTGATTTTATATGGATTTATTAGTCATGGGTTGAATGTACTCATATTAGGCCAATAATAATAGGGATAGGAACCAACAAGAACTAACTATTGAAGGTAAAAATTAACTTAGACAAGAGTGCCAAAAATGGACACCCTAGGGTTTGGTTCTATAATCCAAGTTGGGTGCTACAGTCCTAAAGGAATGGGACATGGGGGGATGGAATCATCACTAGAAAAGATACCTAGATGAGGTGGAATCATTGTCTAAAAGTATATGGATGATTTTGAATCATTGAAAAGGTGCCTAGAAGAGTCATGAGAGCAAACAAGAGGGACTTATGGGTTAGGTGTCACAAGCCACACTCAAGTTACCAATTTGCACATTTTATATGACTATAATTGATTTAATAATTTTTGAAATATTGTTGTCTTATTCCTAATTTATTTAAGGGGTGTAATTATTAAAATAAATAAATAATCAATAATTAAGCTACTAATTTGTATAAATTTAATTGCAATTTTTAACCTTTACAAAAATAGTAATAAGAGAGAGAAAATAAGACTTAGCTAGAAACTAACTGAGACTACTGAGACAAAGTCTATAATTCACTATGCAAGACTAAGGCACTATCATAAATCAATATCTATCCTTTTTTTAATGATTGTATAGGAGCGTTAAAATAGGACACTAGTGGCACCAGTACTGTAGTCCACCTATTTCACTATTATCCAAGAGACCCGAGCTTTTTGATTTTTGTTCACTATGTCTATGTGACCCTACATGTAAAGTAGATTTTGTATTCAAACCTTACTCCATTTTGATTTTACCAATTTTGAGAAATAGGGGAGTTAGTGTGTGTAAGATTCACTGAATGTGTATCTACACCCCTTGTGTGGGTACACTGCCTACATACCAATACTTTGAAGAGGGATCAAGCCATATGTAGTTCTCTCACTTGATGTGCTTTTTCCAATAAAGTGTATAAATATGAAAAATGTTGAATTAGATGTGCTTGAGGTGGTTAGAAACTAGTATAATTATTTAAATAATCTTGTAAGTGTATTGGCTAGCTATATGCAGATAATAGGGAAGATTACCTACACAGTCTTGTTTGTATTCTTGCTTTCTTAGTGATAATTACCAACCCTTTCCAAATAATCTTTTAATGGGAATTTATAGGGATATATTGGTCATGGGTTGAATGTGATCACATTAGGTTGGAAAGGAGAAGTATGAGGAATTGGAAGGAATTTACCATTGGGGATAAAAATGCACTTTGATAAGAGCACCAAAAATGGACACTAGTGGCACCGACATTGTAGTCCAAGTTGGGTGCTATTATCCTAAGCTAATGGGACCTAGGGGATGGATTTATCATGGAAATATTAGTTTGGTTGAGATAGGATTAGGTCAAGAAGGCTATAGATGATTGGGAATCAATGAAAAGATGTCTATGAGGGTTACAAAAGTAAGCAAAAGGGACCTATGAGTTAGGTGTCACAAGCCACTCTCAAGTTACCATTTTTTAATTTTTATATTACTTTCTACCCATAAAATTTAATCCCTAAGTACATTCTCACATGTAATGTAAGATAGTGAGGAGGAATAAGTAGACCCATTTGTTCCCCCTTTATTATAGTGATGCAACAAAGTGAAATACTAGGATAAAGGAAAAATAAAAAGTGTACCTGAACTTACTTGCAAGGGTTAAAATCATGAAGTTGTATGATGTTGCATGTGCATAGAGAGAGAACATTATGAAGTGTGAATTTATAAGAGAAAACAAAGAGTAGATCAATTCTTACTAGATACACTTTATCTAAAATAAGAATGTACAAATCTAGGTAAGAGAGAGAGGAAAATAAAGGAATGAATACACCTCACTGTATATGCAGACCGATACAAAACCTATTATGATGCTAAGTATGATGGATGATGTTGGATATGTGTTGTACCAAGAGTAATATCATGAATGGAGATGAGTGCTTAATTCCTCAAAAGTGGCTTAAGAATGAAAATTTGGCCCTTTAGCTCCATCGTCACCCACTAAGTGAAGCTAGGTGATCACGCTTGTGTTGATTGATGTTTGGACTATGTGTTTAATCCCTGTAAATAGGTGGATCAAGAATACAAAGGCTATCTAGTCCTTTGGTTTTATCATTACCCCATGAAGTGAAGCTATAAATTGATACCAGTATGCAATATATGTCATATGAGATGGCTCTTTAATATTATGAATGTTATATAATCTGATAATGTGGCATGGATAGTTAAATGTATGTTGGAAACTAGGCCACTCTTGGCCACTCTAAAAGGTGGAAATTAGGTTTGTATGAAATCCACTCTAAAATTGAGCACTAGACTTATATGAAATCCATTCTAAAATGTGGAGGTTAGGCTTGTATGAAAACCAATCCAAAGTGATGCCAACCAATTATAAAAGGAATAAGGCACGTAACTAATGAGAATGTCTGGGTAATAATAAACTCAAAAAGAAAATAAAATAAATGTGTCATGCACATTACCCCCAATCACTGGTGTTAGAAACATGGATTCTAATCTAGAACTTATACCAACTATCATATCTAAAACTAGAAGTGAGAGCCATCATGTCATGCATGATGCACCCTATATCTAGATTCTTTGAGAAAAAGTGTACTAAAAACTACTGATTTTGAATTGATTTGACTATGTAAAACTATAGTTGAACCTAATTTTCTACCTACTTCTAGAAAGTCTTGTTTTTTTGTTATTTGGATAGGAGTGCCAAAAATGGAAACTAGAGGTCCTAACACTGTAGTCTAATATTGATTTTATTGTCTTGGGATAAATTTGATGACTATTTTGACATTTTCACTATTTGTCTAGTTTGTTCTGCTTTGTTACTATTCTAGGTGTTTTGAAAGCTAAATTTTATACTGTTAGGAGCTCTGATCTCTGTGAAAAAACCCGTGTTTATTTCCCCCTCTTTTGAGGGTAGCAATGGAGACCCTACAATTATTTTCCTTAGAATAAAGAGCCTTTTAAGTGTGTTATGCTATAAAAATACATGATATATCAACGATAATTGATAAGATATCTCAAGATATAGCATTGTTTGTATTAAGAGATTGTTAGAATAATTGAGATATGCCTAGATAGATATAACAATGTAATAACATTTGCAATGTAATAAAATAGAATTAGAAGTCTATTTAGTTGTTAGTTTTTAAGGAAGGATGGAGCATGATGTCCATCATGGCATCCAAGAAAGCAAGATAATGCATGATTGGGATCATATCATTGCAAACAATCAAAAAGTAATAAAGAAACAAGCACACAAAGTAAGAAACATACAAGAGTGGCCAAAGGGACAAGTAAACAAGGGACATCGACATATGTCACTCAAATTAAAAAGCAAGCATATAAGGTATGTTCAAATGTTGTGTACATATATAATTGGAAATTAATAAATTTGGCATGAAAGCCACAATCACATAGAAGAGTCCAAGCAAAAGATACTATAAAATGTCCTAAGGATTACACATTAATAGAAGAAAAGGACATTGAAAAAAGTTTAAAGGCACATACAAGAGACAAATCACATCTAACTACGCTAAGAAAAAAAAGAAATCATGTAAATACTAGAAGATACAATCACATCTAACTAATCAAAGTAAGAATGTGAAATTATGCAAGACATGTTAGTACAATACTAGGTATATGCTAAGAAATACCTAAGTTCTATATACTAGTGAGTGTCAATAGAGTAATCTATGTAATAAAGTAAATATTGTGCATCAACATGATAACTAGAGTGTGTGGTGTAGGAATTACATAACTTGGATAGTGTAGTCATGTAGAAGATGCCCCCAGGGGGAAGATAAATCAATGTGTGTCTCGAATGTAGAAGTAGGATTCCCCCTGAATGGGTATACTGAAGAAATCAAGGAATTAGATGTCACTAAACACACTTACAAAATATCAATTGAAGCATGGTAATGTAGATGGATCGATAAACAATAACATAGAATAACAAATGTAAGTCTAGCATAGTAGTAGAAATGTAAAGCATGGATGATGCATATACTTGAAATGTTTTTGGTGTTTTTGAATTATTTGAATGTTTTTATATTTTTAGATTTATTTTAATGTCTTTGTATTTTGAGATATTATGAGATATGTACAATCAATCATAAAGAGACTATGTGAAAGAAATTGAAAAGGAACTATTTACAATCAAGAATGAGGAGACTATGTATATGTAATACTGAGAAGAGATGATACTAACTAATGAGTCTCATGGGAGAATCCCTATCATGGTGTCCTGTATCAAGGAGAGGAATTGCGCATGATCATGAAACATGATGGAAATGCTGAGACTGTGGCTTTGAAATCTATGTACATTGTAAATGCTTTGAAATATCTAAAGTAAAAACCAACTGTGGGGTCCCCATATAAATCTCAAAATTGGATATAATTGTAGGGATATTAGAGACCCATATAGAAGTAGGATAAGCTCATTAAAAATGTGCTTTATGTGTAGATGCATGAGATCTTAATGATACTACCCTAGGTGTGAATATTGTAATTGGAAGATGTCTAGAGTCTGAAAGTTGTGGAGGTGTATGAACTCTCTATGTTGGCAATGAATGCCTCAATTATGTTTGAATCAAAATTGAAGGGGGAACTATAACTGGTGGTAAAACTAAAATTAGTGACTATGAAATAGTATATGGCTCTAAAGTGGGGAGTGGTAACTCATATGGAAATCCACTAACTATAACAACCTAATTATATTGAATGAATTTCATGAATCTATGAACTATAGAAGGTACTACTCAAAGCTTTTGAATCCATGGTTGGTCAAGTAAAATATTAAAAACTCTTGTACTAAGAACAATAGTGAATGGTGTGACCACATGTGTTGGACCAACCTATAGAGGAAGTACAATTTCACCCATAAACTCTATATGAGCCCACTAAATTTGTTGATAACTATGTCTATCAGGGTAATATCTTACTCTAAATATCTCAAATGCTATAGTAATGTCATAGTGCACATGTTCACACTGGATCCATTATCGATAAGAACATTATGAATAAGATGATTATGAATGTAAGTTCTAATAAAGAGTGCATGATAATATGAATCATCCTTGATGATCTCCTACTCTGAGAAGGAGATGGAAGGTCTAGATAGAACTCTAGAGTTATAAACACCAATAATTTTGATCAAAAAATGTGACTTAATTAAAGGTGCCATGTATGTATCTGGTGGGGGATGTGCATGATATGTATGGTAAACACCTAATGTATCCCTTGTCTCTTATTTACAATTCTATGAAAAGGGATCTGAGAATATTTTCAAAGCTCTATCCTATGTTTTATTTTCTTGAGGAGGCTCAAATGGAGTGATAATATCAATATGATTGCCATCTATTAAATCCTATATCTTGTGTCTTAAACTAATGCATCTATTGGTTGTGTGGCTTGGTGCTATATGAAATTCACAAAATACATGTTGATCATATCTCTATGGGAGAGGATTTATTGGTTCAACTTATTAAATAGGAGGGAGAGATATGATGTTACATTATAATCGCTATTATAAAACTCTAGTTGGAGAAACTAGTAGATTGGTAAATGTACGTCGAGGAAGTGTTGATAATACCACATGTTGAGAGGGCTCTATTGTCAATCAGACTCACACCTTTGTGAAGGTAGTTTTAGGCCTTCACAATCTACTAACACATATAAATAATCATAGGTTGTGGGTGGCCTAATTAGTGGATTGAATCTCTAGATTCTAAGGGCTAGCTCCCTTTGGTGTATCATTTAGGATTCCTAGTCTACACTATAGATTGTTGAGGAAAAGGGAAGAAGGAAAAGGTAAGAAATAAACTCGAAGGTAAATCCTATCTATGATGGTGATATACCAAAAGTATGGCCTTCATCTTCTTGAAGTGCACTAAGAAGATGAAAAAGGACATGAATCTGACTATAGTAGTCAAATGGTAGCCTTTGAGCATTATTATTTCACATATGGGTTTAGACTTGTGCATGATGTTGTGATCTAGGAATTTGACTCAAGAGAGGATAGTTAGTATGGTTTTAGTTCCAAAATGAAAAAAATATGAAATAAACACACTAATAGCATAACATCTCTAGGCCTAGACACTAGGGAGAACTTAGTTAACAAAAACAAATGATAATCACAACTAAAAAGCAAGGAATGAAAACACAAGAATTCCTTTCACCTTGCTTGGATGCTCCAAATGCCTTTGTAATGTTGGCTTTCTGGTCTTGTGCTTCAAGAGGTATTCTTCAATGGAGTATGGATACCTTCATCTCCTCTTTGCATCTTTGGCTTGTGGATTGGCTTGGCTTGGAATTAATTTGGCATTATAACACTAGCTTCTTCAAGCTTTTTGAAACCAATCCTGCATTATACCTTTACACCAATTAAGCTTAGAAATGATGTTGTGAGGCCTCCTATTTATATATTTTTGGATTTGATCAGAATCAACCTCAACCATCCATCTCAAGATTGAGATGTGTGGTTGAGGATTAATTCAATTTTATAATTAAAATTGTAATTATCCTCATCATGGCATTGGAAGAAGGGGCAATTAATTGGCATGGAGGGCATCTAGGAAGGCATTGATGAGGCATGGAGGGCATGAATCTTGATATTTGTGGCATTTATGGCTTAGGGATGTCTTCCCAAGAAATGAGGTCACTTGATGATACATATATTCAATATTCATTTCTAAAAACAAGTATTCAACAAGTTTCCATGGAATTATTGATTAGGCCTTGATTTGGGTTAATTAGCTCTTAAACATGAGTAAGCACTTTATCCACAAAATACTCAAATTAATCAGAATGCCTTGTTATTGGTCCTAAATTTGACTAGATTAGAATTGGAAGTCACTATCAAATGTACTAAATGCATACTCCCATTTAGAATGTTTCCAATAATAAATAACAAAGGCACAAGTCTTGTGCAAAATATTTGATAGGAAAAAGTAGTCTAGAGCATGCAGGTGAAAATTTTGAATTTTGATTCAAAATGGACTGATCAAAGTTAGCTGACCCATAAATTGTATTACCCCATTTAGAGATACCCTAGCCAAAATCGGCACTTGAATATGTTAGTTTCACATCATTTAACATGTTTTAGTATTTTCAGGCCAAATTGTGCATTTTGAGTATAAATTGGTCAAAAGCCTAGTTGGAGGTCATCAGTGGCCAGTTATAGGTGTCTATAATTTGCCCTTCTTTGGGAAGATGTTGTAAACTGTAGGCAAAGCAATGTCTTCTCAAAGAATGAGAAATGGTCTGTATGCCAAAAATAAGTTGATGGCTGAAAAACAAAGATCCAAATGGTTTTTGGGAAGCCTATGATGATTCCCCCTTGAGGGAGTGGCTATCACATTTTTTGATGGATGGTCCCTCAAAAAGAAATAAGAAGAAAGGTGGAATTAACCTGTGGTCGAGATTAATCCAAATGAGAAACTTCTTGCATGCATTGATGTAAAAGTGATGTTGATTCACCCAAAGGTGGTTATAATTAGGAATAAAAGTCAAAATAATGATTTTACCATAGGTGGTTATAATTATTAAGAGACCTAGATTAGCTAAAGATTATTGTACCCTAGTTAGGGTTGATTAGTAAGCATAACTCAAGGATATAACCTAGAATACAAATTAAAGATGAGTGGGTGCAAAGTAATGAAAGAGATTAATAAAAGAATAAGATTAATCAATAGAAAATGATTTAGTTGTACCTATTAATGATGATATGCTCATCTTGATTATTAATGATACAACTATAATGGTCATTGGTTTGATTTTATCGAGGGTGGGATGGAAGGATTTGCCAAGGTGACAAGGAGAAACTTCTATGGATCCATTGATTCTAGACCTTTGTGAAGCTAATTTTTGTTATATCATGTGATGGTAGGCTTCATGATAGAACACCATGAAGAATTGGTCAAAATATGCGTAAGGATTGACTCCCAATCTAATAAACACTTGAAAATAATATGCCAATGATAAAAACCATGATGACAATGTTGACGTTTGAATATGGATGGACTTAAGAATAATGTTTTCAAGGAATCACCTAATGCATACATATAGACTGAGTCAAGGCAATAGTATTGAAAGCAAATAAACAAGCAAGTGAATAAACAAAAAAAACAAATAAAATACAAACAAACAAACAACCTAAAATAAACAAACAAATAGAAAGCTTGAAACCAAAAGCAAAATAAAGCATCCTAACAATGGCAATTCCCCATTAAGGCGAATTGAGGATAACTAACTAGGATTATATAAGACAAATATTTTTGGATTTTTGAAATATTATGAATGTTTTTGGCATTTTGAGGTATCTTAACTCATTAGAGAATGATAAGATACCTACTCATAAAATGATGAGAGTGTTTGGCTTAGGTTGATCATAAAATGGTGAGAGCATATGGAAAGGGGGACTGAGGTGACCTCAACACAAATTGAGCATGACCCACATAGTCCTGAAATGACCTCAAGTCATAGTTATTCCATCCACACAAAAGTTGAAGAAAGACCAACTAGGTCCTAACAAGTTCTCAAATCTGGCAAATGGGCAATCAAATGAAAATAGTAATGGCAAGGTGATGTGGCAATGCATGATAAATAAGTGTTGCCCCTAATTTTCCCATAGGTATTTAGAACTAAGATACAACAGCACATGTCAATGATACTAATTTGCCCATAGGTAGTTATAATTAGTAACAAGATTGGTGAAACATTGATTTGCCCATAGGCGGTTATAATCAAGCCCAGAAAAACAAATGTGGATAGGATGAAAGATATCTTGCCAAATCAATTGCCACACTAATTTCATAGATTTTCATTGTAAACATGGATTGGATTGATTATTGAAACTTGATTGGAATCCTCTCACAAAAAGTGCAAGAAGAACCAAATTAACCAAGATCAAAACAAGATTGGATAGGATGACTAAAAATAGGCTTTGGTCTAAATAGGAATGGAATGATAGGATGGTATGGTATTGTTAAGGATAATTATGGTCTAGATAGATTGGATAAAATGATAAGAGGGTTTCCCCCAAGTGGTGAGGTGAATGGCAGGAATATTTTATAATGGAAAAAGGATATGTAATAATGGAAATTGCATGGCAATGTGAAATGGTATGGTACATGTTTTTGGCCTAGGTGTGGTTTTTGATTATGTTGTTCTTATTGATGAGGAGATACACATACTAATAAATCAATGATAATGGAATGGGGAAAGGTTTCAAAATCCTTGTAGAAGATACTAGGAAAGCTTGTGTCGAAGCTAAAGTACTCATCCTCAAAAATTATAGAAGGATCATAAATGTATTCAAATTGATCTATGATGCATGTGTAACCAATGTTATAATAGTTATGAACGTATTCTTCTTTTAAATCTGGTTTTAACTCAAAGGACTCTAAATCTGATGTTGAGACTGATGTTGATTCTAATTATGATGTTGATTCAAGAATAGAACTTGACTCTAACTCTAATTTTTCATCTGATGGGTACTCTATTACAATGATGTCTTACTGAATTTTTAGTTTTAGATAAGTAACAACCTGTAATGGTATGATGGGCTCCACAAAAATTGGTTTGTCAAAGTAAGACTCCTCTAGTATGGGAAAAAGGTCAAAAGACAACTCTTTAGAGACTAGCTTGTCAATAGGAGGCTCTTGAAAAATAGTCACATGGTCGAGGTAATGATTTGCCCAAAGGTGGTTATAATGATTAAGAAGTGACTCAACAAAGATTGGCTCATCAGATTGAGACTCCTCAATAATTGGTATAGGATCAATAGGAATTTTATCATAGGTTGACTTATTACAAATGGTTGATTCAATAGAAACATCTTAGATTGGCTGGTTTTCTTGGCCTTGGTTTCCAATGAGCTAGAAAATACTAGTTTTAAACATAGCTTGGTCTTAAAATGATTGGATCAATTGAGGTTTAGTTTGGCTTGGTGATAGACAAGGAGTGACTTATGGTTAAGATAATGGTAGGGCCTTGGGGAGCATGATTGCTTGCATGAGCCAAAGGACAAAGTCCTATTATGGTAACGATAGGGTGGTGTGGATCATGATTTATTACACAAGCCAAAGGAATAGGTCCTGGAATGATGAAAGCGTGTTATGGAGCTTGGTTTCTTTCACAAACTAAAGGATGAGGTCTTGGTATAGAAATATTTGGGCATTGTAGAGCTTGGTTGCTCACACAAACCAAAGGACTAGGTCTAGGAATGGTAATGGTATTCCTTGGATATTTCAGAGCTTGATGGATCATATAATCCAAAGGAGGGTTAGGGGTAGCCAATGATTAGATAACAAAAGTACATCATGAAACTTGATTGCTTTCATAAGCAAAAGCATCCAAGTCTTCCTTATAAACCATATTATCTCAGTCATGAGTTGGATCATAAGTTGATTCTTGACTATGTTCCATGTACTAATTTTTGATAAGAGGGTATGGATTTTTATCCCAAACAACATTATCTATAGTTGGGTCTTCAAAGTCCTATTCATACCAATCAAGGTCTCAAGTTGGATCGTAAGTTATTTCATGACTTTGTTCCCATGAAGGATTAATATGAAGCAGATAGAAATCTATCTCAAAACCATATTAGCATCATTAGGGTATTGATAAAAGCCATAAAATTCATTTTGTGTGGCCATTCTATCATAAGTAAAATTTTAAGTGACTCCACCATAAGTGTAGCAAGACATATCCACATAAATTATGAAAGATCTAAAAATAAAAGGACTTAGATTTCTACAAACTCTAAAAAACTATGTCTAAAGGACAAATGGTTCAAGTTTGGTCTAACTTGGTCAAAATGGTAGAGTTGTATCTCCAATATGGTATAAAAGTGGAGTTGTATCTCCAAAATTATTTATGCTAAAACTTGGCATAAAACAACCTAACATTAAATGTCTAATGTCAAATGTCATATGCACAAAAGGTCAAGCATCTAAATAAAAACTAGCATGCCAAATGTCTAGGTCAAAGTCTTCCAAACAAGGTCTAAACTAGGAAAGGAAAAAAGTTGAGTTGCTAGGTCTTTTATCCAAACATGGAGTCAAACTCTAGGCTCAAACAAATAGGCATGCTATGAATTTTGGCCAAACAATGTTAAAATTTAGACTTGAAACAAAGGCTAATGTGTTTTGATTTAATCTAACAAGTTTGGAAATAACTTTGGCATAGACCCGACACATAGAATCAAACATAAACATGATCAATTGTCATAAGGCATAAGATAAAAGGCTCTTTGAGAAAGGTTGTGTTCTCCTAAATAAAGGTACAAACAATGATGAAGATTGGCATTAAACAAACAAACCACCAATAGTTTTCAATTTTGGGTAATCGATTAACTAAAGTTATGCAACCCAAAAGAGAAAGATCTATGTATTAGCCCCATAAATTGAGCCTAAATAGAAATAAATCAATGTTTGGATCCAAAATTAACAAGGCTAATTGAAAACTCAATGTTGAAAATTAATATTTGACTAAACAAGCTAGACAAGATTGGATAATATGATGACACAAGACAAAGGTCTAAATGGTATATACAAAATGGTTTGAAAAAAATGGTTTTGATACAATGGTAAACAAGTCTTGAAACAAATTTATCAACCTAATGGTGTAAGCATACTTGAATGATGTGGTCAATGTTATGCTTTAAAATACTCAAAGGCAAAATGGTTTTAACATGATTTAGGTAGCATAACACTACCCTTCGCAACTCAAATGCATTATTTTGACATGGCTTATGGACAAACAAACAAGTTTAGTCTCAAAGCATACCGATAAAAAATGACCAAAATAAACTAAGTATAATCATCCAAATCCTAGCAAGGGTATGGCAAAATAGGGTTGACTAAAACTATCAAGTTTTGAATGTTTCTAGGGGAATCAATTGCACAATGACTTTCATGCCAAACAATGAAAAATAAAAGAACAAATTTTGGGTGATCATGACATTGGCTAGTTATAAAAAAGTCTAGTCCTTTTTACAACCATTACATCCTACTATTTGCTTAGTGTAGTGTGATGTCCAAATGCAGATACATCATGTGTGCAACTCCAAAGGAGCCAAATGAAGTCAATGTTGGGAGGTGAAACCCCAGGTCAAAGCTTCCCTAAAGAACTCATAGGAGGTAATGAATTATGCTACCTAATAGACTAATATAAAGACTTTAGGATCATTTTCAAGATCACTCAAACTATGATGAGTTTTTGGGGAGTGTTTTATATGAGTTTCTTTCTAAGCATTGGACTAGGCTATTTGCAATAGGAATGGTGTTTTTAATTCTAAAGGTTCCCTATAGGGGATAAATAGAAGAGCATACATGCAACATTCCTCTTTTTTCCAAATAAAATGTAATTAAACAACTATTTCAAATATAAATTAACAACTGTGTTCAATTTTAAACCCAAAAAAATGTTTGGTGGTGTTCATTGTGACACCTTGGTCTTAGTTGTAAACTTTGAAAACATTCAGCAAAAACACTTAAATTCTTTGTTAATCACCAAAACAAGGTTCCTAATCCATTTTAAGGATGCAAGGTGATTTAGACATGTATTAAGTGAATTTTGAACTTGATCTTGCAGCAAAATCATTAGCATGTTCTTTACCTTTGAAGCCCTTTTGAATTTGAAACAAGAAACTTTCGAAAAGTAGGTCTCAAGTCTATCTTTTTCAAAAAACATAGTGATCAACATCGGTTACGACCAACTAAGATCTAACTGATGTCAGTTCTATTGACTAAAATTGGTTAATCCAAGTAATTGATGTTGGTATTTCTGCTAATGTCAATGATTGTGTAAAAACCATGGTAACTAAAAATGACAAAAAAAATCTAGAAAACCAATTTTCAAGAGTTTTAAAAGCTCAAATAAGTTTTTTTTAAGGTTGCAAAAGGATCTCCTTTAGGTTTAGGATGTGCCTAGTCCCATCAAAAGTGTCATTATGTGATTTATGAATTTGACTCAAGAGAGGATGGTTAGTATGGTGTTCGCTCCGAAATGAAAACAAGATGAAATGAACACACTAATAGTGTAACGTCTCTAGGCCTAGACACTAGGGAGATCTTAGTTAACAAAAACAAATGACAAGCACAACTAAAAAGCAAGGAATGAAAAAACAAGAATTCATTTCACCTTCCTTGGATGCTCTAAATGCCTTTGTAATGGTGGCTTGTTTGGCTTGTTCTTCAAGAGGTCTTCTTTAATGGAGTGTGGCTACCTTCATCTCTTCTTGGTACCTTTGGCTTGTGGCTTGGCTTGGCTTAGAATCAATTTGGCATTATAATACTAGTTGCTTGAAGCTTTTTGGAACTAATCCTACATTATAACTTTACACTAATTAAGCTTAGAAATGATGTTGTGAGGCTTCCTATTTATAGATTTTTGAATTTGATCAGAATCAACCTCAACCTCCATCTCAAGATCGAGATGTGTGGTTGAGGATTAATTCAATTTTATAATTAAAATTGTAATTATCCTCATCATGAAATTGGAAGAAGGGGCAATTAAGAGGCATAGAGGGCATCATGGAAGGCATTGATGAGGCACAGAGGGCATGAATCTATATATTTATGGCATTTATGGCCTAGGGATGTCTTCCCAAGAAATGAGGTCACTTGATGATGAAAATATTTAATATTTATTTCTAAAAATAAGTGTTTAACAATTTTCCATGGAATTATTTATTAGACCTATATTTGGGTTAGTTAGCTCTTAAACATGATTAAACACTTTACGCAAAAAATACTCAAATCAATCAGAATGCCTTGTCATTAGTCCTAAATTTGATTGGATTGGAATTAGAAGTCACTATCAGATACATTGGATGCGTATTCCCAATTAGAATGTTTCCAACAAAAAATAACAAAGGCATAAGTCTTTTACAAAAGATTTGATAGGAAAGAGTAGTCTAGAGCATGTAGGTGCAAATTTGGCATTTTGATTCAAAATGAAATGATCAAAGTTAGCTGGCCCATAAATTTTATTACCCCATTTGGGGATACCCTGGCCAAAATCGGAACTTAAATATGTCAATTTTGCATCATTTAACATGTTTTAGTGTTTTTAGGCCAAATTGTGCATTTTGGGTATAAATTGGTTAGAAGCCTAGTTGGAGATCATCAGTGAATAGTTTTAGGTGTCTATAGATCTAAGGTAATAGTTCAATAGGTTTGTCAAAGAAACTAGAGATAGTTTACACTTACCATACAAACAAGATGATAGAGCACACTATGTGACCTGCAAGGATGAGCTTAACACCTATAAATAGGTATAATGGAAAGGATAAAATGAAAGGAAGCCTTAGCTATCACTTTCACCTCATAATAGACCACGAAAATACACTAAAAATAATCTTTTTTAGTAAATGTCTATTCTATCTTATTCATCAAAAGAGGCAAAATATAGATGTTCTCTGAACATGGAAAAAATTGATATCTAAAGAGAAGGAACCTCTTAAAATGGCTCAAAAGCTCTTATATATAGAAGAAAGGACAAGAGAGAAGAGGGACTTGCATGTTAGAGTGGGGAACTAAGAGAGAGTCACCAATACTAATAGATCACTCCTTAATATGATTGAACTACTCAACATTGAAGGCATGAAACCACTTTGATTCTAAGACCACCTTAAATCTCACTATTCTTCTATTTTAGCCCCTCATGCATTCAATTACATTCCTATTAAACTGATAGAGCCATGTCAAGGGTAGATGATTGTCTTTGCTTGATGTGAATGAGTTGATCCTTACATTTAAAGCTTAGTGTGCCCCTTTTTCCTTTGCATGTCCTGCCTAAAAAAGGATGAAAACCCCACTCTCTAAATTAAGACCTAGCCATGTTGTCTCTAATTGAGAGATCACTTGTCAGAGGTGAGAGCCATATCGAAGGATAAAGACTTCTCCATTAATTCACACCTACCATATTTTTCTAGTCACTTGGGATATTTTTTTGATTAGTCATTACAAACTACCTTAGATCCTTGATTTACACATCGATCTATCTAAGCTTCTCCTACCAGTTGAATGTGTCCTTGACACTTGTCATGTACACTTTCACCCTTGAGATTTGCTGAATCCTTTTGACCTTTTTTGAATGCAAATGACTACTTGACAAGACCCATCTTTGACATCTGTAAGATCATTTTAGGATTTCACTTTCAAATGGCTATTTTCTAGGGATATAATTTGACATTTACAAGCCGATCACAGGATATTTGAATCCCAACAACTATTTTTTTGGATTTTTTCTTTGAACAATCCCTTCAAACATTTTTTTAAAGGAATTAGGTCTTTAGGCTTTTTGCAATGGAAAATTCCTATGAATAATTTGTTTGAAGGAATTTAAATAAATGACCCTCTGGCTTTATTGAAAATAACTTTTTGAAGGGAAATATACCCTTCAGACTTTTTAAAATTGACCTTTCGAAAAGGAAAAATACCCTTTGGGAATTTTGAAATGGTCCTCTTTCCATTTGAAAGAATTGAAATGGATCATTTGCCGAAATAAATGACCCTTCAGAAAAGTTGCAATGGTCCACTTTAAAAAGAAAGTGACCCTTGGGCAAAGTTGAAATGGACCATTTCTTCAAAGGAAAGATACCCTTTGAAATTCTCATTTTCATCCACTTCTCAAAAGAAAGTGCCATTCAAAAAAAATTATGTGGACCACTTTGTTGAGAAAAGTTCCCTTTATCTTTCCTAAAATTGTCCATTTGACAAAGAAAATGACCCTTTGGAAAAGTTACAATGGATCATATCTTGCGAACAATTCTTTCAAAAGAATTCACTCAGATAATTTTCCTAAAAGAATTCATTCTTTGACCTTTGATTTGAATGGACCTTAATATTTTTTAAAAATTACCCCTTTCCTTAAGAAGCGCCCTTTGGAAAAATTGAAATGGATCTTTTAGAAAAGATCAAAGAGTCCTTTTCCCTTTGAAATATACCTTTGGAAAAGTTGCAATGGTCCAATTTGAAAATAAAGTGACCCTTCAACTTTTTT
Source organism: Torreya grandis (assembly GCA_037957365.1). Taxonomy (NCBI): domain Eukaryota; kingdom Viridiplantae; phylum Streptophyta; class Pinopsida; order Cupressales; family Taxaceae; genus Torreya; species Torreya grandis. The sequence continues at coordinate 197,795 of JARHVA010001129.1, forward strand.
CGTAAAGGACCAATTGGAAAATAATCCCAAAAAGAAATAGACTGGTACTCTTGCTTCATTGTGTATTCCTTTTCTTCTTACTTTGGGCATCTTCCAAAAGCTTGCTCCTTTCACTGATTTGATCAACGTCGATGCTTTCCTGCAAAGAACAAGACAAGTGAAAGAAAAGACCTTAAAACACCTAAACAACTTCATGACCAATTAACCATGGATTCTTCAAGGGTTTTTTAAGGACCAAAAACTGACTCACAAGATAAACTGACATGATATACAAAGTTTTAAATGGTAGGGGTGACAATTTGACCTATGGGGCAAAATTATCAACATTTTGGTGACTCAACTTGGAAGCATTCCTGTTATGCTTGAGAACCAGACTATATACGTGACATTTGGACTCATAAAATAATGGCAAATTTGGTCCATGACTAAAAAGAATAACCTTTGATTGAAATAAGACAACCCCATTCCCAAAAATAAGAAAGAAAACACATAAAGTAGGTAAAACTAACTAAACAAAGTAAAATCACAAACAAGACATAACTAAATGTGCTTGAATAACACTTGGAGAAAAACAAAAAAAACTAATTATGTACAAGGAACCTAGCTCATCAGTAGCAATGTTTTAAATGAATCCCATTGACTGGGATTAGAAGCTATTTGCCATCCATCTTTACAAGTTGGAAGGCATTATGAGACTTATAGCTGGAGATTTTGTATGGGCCACTCCAAAGGTATTCAAATTTTGTGTGTCTTCCTAGTTTAACTCTATCTTCATCCCACTTGAGGACCAAATCTCCTTCTTTGAAACTTCATGAAGAAGCTCCTTTGTCAAAATATTTCTTCACTTATGCTTGATGAATTTTCATGGATAGTATGGAATAATTTCTTACTTCCTCCAACTCCATAAGCTCAACATACATGATCTCCATAGGCTCATTTTCCAACAACTCAAGTTGATGCATTAGTTCTAAAGTAAGAAACTCAAGAGAATTGGGTAACCTTACTTCTTTACCATATACCAGCTTATATGGAGAGTTAGTTATTGATATCTTCTAGGTGATCCTATTAGCCCATAGAGCTGACTTAAACCTAAGATACTATGACCTCTGATTGTCTTAAATAATCCTTATTATGATCCTTAAGAGGTTCTTATTTGTAGATTCAACAAGACCATTACCTTGTGGATAATAGTTTGATGAAGTGCTAAGATAAATTCTATGTTGGACATCCCACTAGCTAATCTTAGTTCCTACAAAAGCCATTGTATTATCATAAATAATAGTTTAAGTAACTCCAAATCTGGTAAGCAAACCTTCATAGAAATCTAAAATATTGGTTTCATTTGCTTCTTTCAATGCCACTGCTTCTATCCTATGTGTGAAGTAATCTATATTATTTAGAATCCATTTATGCCCTAAATTTGATGGAGGATTTATGAGACCAATGAATTCTAATCCCCATTGGATAAAGTACTGATCCACCATAATTATTTGAAGAGGTAAGGCTACACATTTCAATTTTCCTATAAATAGAGCACACTGTTTGCACTTCCTAACCCATGCATGGAAATCACCAAATAAACTAGGCAAATAGTACCCACCTCTCATGATCTTAAGGTTTGTAGTTATTGTGGAAAAATTTTCTCCACCATATCCATCATGAAATTCTTCAAGAATTCTCTGAGTTTGGTTTGGCTCAATAAACCTTAGAAACATACCATTGATATCTTTCTTGAACAAAACACCATCAACAAGAAAAAATGGAATTGATTACAACCTGAAATATCTTCTCTTTGAAGCAATTAGATGAGAGGGATAAATACCATCTTGGAGATATCTTACCAAGTCATGAAACTATTTTGAAGGTGAGGTATCACTGACTATGACCTCTTCATCATTTGACACCAAAACAACCTCATTAGTTTCTTTTAAATCTTGAGCTAGATGTTCACAAAGTCCTTTATCTCTAAAAATATTTGTGACCTTAACTTCCACATCATACTTAATTAAATTGGTTATCCAACTAGCTCTCTTCTCATTTATGTCTTCATTTAAAAGGAACTCCTTAATGCTCAGATGAAAAACCATCAGGTGTATTTTATTGCTAGACAACAAGTATCTAAACTTTTTAAAAGACTTTATAACTAATAGTACATGTTTTTCAACAAAAGAGTACCTTGTTTCATACTCCTCCAAGCCTTGAATAAACAAATCTATTGGCTTCTCCAAAGCCTCATGATTTTTTTGCATAAGAATTATTGAAACAGTGTCCATGTTAACATATGTATACAAAATGAAATCTTTTGTGAAATCTGGGCTTATAAGTGTATGAGCACTAGCTATGGCATTCTTAATATCCTTAAAAATCTTTATTCCTTCTTTAGAACAGCTAAATATTTGATTCTTATTTAACATGTTTGTAAATGGCTTAGCTAAAATGAAAAAATCTAAGATATATCTCCTTATAAAATTGATTTTCCCTAAAAATATTTACAAAGACTTTTTGTGCTTAGGTAAGGAGAGTGAAAGAATGGAGTCTACCCTTTCAAAATCTATGCTTAATCAATACTTTGAAACCACTGTCTAAGAAGCTTACATTCATGAACTGAGAATACACACTTTTTGGGATTTAGAGATACTCCAAATTGCTTACATCTTTCAAACACTTGCCTGAGATAAACCAAGTGATCATATGCACTCTTTGAAAATACTATTATATAATCCAAATAAATAAGTAAAAACTTGTTAAGAAGGCCTTGGAATGCCGTATCCATAGCCCTTTGAAATGTCACTCTGACATTGGATAAAATGAAAGGCATCTTCCTATATGTAAATGTCCCCCACTTGGTTGTGAAGGCTATCTTAAATTGGTTCTCTTATTTGACCAAAATTTGATTGTAGCCACTATATCCATTCAACAAAGAAAACCTTTTTGAACCCACAACTAGTTGTAGAATTTGTTCCATTGATGGCAATGGATAGTGATCTTTAAGTGAATCCTTATTCAAATCATGGAAGTTAACACACAATCTAATCTCACCATTCCTCTTCCATACCAAAACAAGAATTTCCACCCAAGTAAAGTGTTTGATTGGAAATATAATAGCTGACTCTATGAGCTTATGAATCTTAGCTAACATCAAAGGCTCAAGCTTAGGATTAGTGGGCCTTTGTCTTTGTCTTACTGGTTTAGTTTCAGCCTCTAAATCAATGGTGTGTTGAGATAGAATTGGGTCAAATCTCTTGAGATTATAATATTTCCAAGAAAATACGTCCAAAAAAATTGTGCATAACTCAGTGAAAGATTCCTTTTGTGAAGGAATGCATACCTTACCCAAATTCAAATTCTTACTAGTTACAATCTCTACATCACCATAGTGCTCTTCTTATGTTGACAAGGATGAATTATCCTTCCTTAACTCATCATCACTATTGAAAATGATCTCAAGTGTGACCAATCCCTTGGGAAACTTTTTTTTTTTAGTTGCACAATCTGATCACCATATTTCTATAAATACTTTGATTGGTTTCTTGAAGAAAACTCAGCCTCTTCTTATAAGAATATCACAATTTGAATTTGAGGAATTTTAGGGGATATAATATACCTCAATTTTGGGAATATAGGCATTGGAGGTCTTGGATAAATCTTTCTAGCTTGTATCAAACTATTCTCTACCCTTATTAAAACTTCATACGCATCTAGTAAGGTAGTACCACACATTGACTGTATCATCACACTAATGTCAAAATTAAGGGATTTCAAATAGTACAAGAATGAATATTCAAGGGATGGCCTAATCAACATAGGTATCCTAGTCCATGTTCTTTGGAATCTAAGATTAAAATCAGATATGAACTCATGAGGAGCTCTCATTATGGTAGTTAACTATTCAACCAAAATCAGGTGATTAGTTTTGCCTTAAAATTGCTTAACTAAGGCTACACCTAATTCATCCTAGGTAGAAATAGAGTTTAGTGGTAGTTTTTAATACCAATTTAATGTTTTTCCTTTGAAGGAAGCAACAAGCAATCTAATAGTAACATTATCATCAACAACATTATGGACTGAACAAAGATTAGCTACATCTTGAATATGCTCAACAAGGTTGTTTGATTTTATCCTAAGAATAATGGGATGATTTTAAGGTAAAACACAAGAATGTCATGAAACTGGGCTAAATTTAGTGGGCTACCTCTATTAAATATAACAAATACCTAGTTTCTGATAGGCATTCAGATAGTGGGGATTATAATGCCTAGAATAATAGGATAACTAAGAGACAAATATTTATTTTGAGGATATGGATTTTCCCTCCTAACCCTTTATCTCTTATAAGATATAAATTCAAATGGAATACCTTTACTTGCTGACCTTGTGGTAACCTTTGGCATGAAAGGATTACTTGAATGGTGCTATGAACCTTGTAACCTAAAAAATCTTTAGCATGTGATAAATATGGATATTATCCTTTAATATAAATGATTCTCCTCAAATCCAAACTTAAATTATGCCAAGGAGTAATGGTCCCATTAGGCATGCTAGAAACTATTGTCAATTAAAATCGTACCCTTGTGATGGTAGCCTTAGACCTTCACTATATCCTAAAACATGAAAAACAGCCTAGGCTATGGGTGGCCTAATCAGTGGATTGAATCTCTAGATTATAAGGGATATCTCCCTTTGGTGTATCATTTAGGATTCCTATTCTACACCATAGATTGATAAGGAAAAGTGAAGAAGGAAAAAGTAAAAAAGAAACTCTAAGGGAAGTCTTATCTATGATGGTGATACACCAAAAATATGGCCTTCATCTACTTGATGTGCACTAAGAAGATGAACAAGGACATGAATCTAAATATACTACTCAAATGGTAGCCTTTTTTCATTAGCATTTGGCATAGGGGTTCAAACTTGTGCATGATCTAAGGTAATAGTTCAATAGGTCTGTCAAAGACACTAGAGAGATTTTACACTTACCATACAAACAAGATGATAGAACACACTATGTGACCTATAAGGATGAGCTTAACACCTACAAATAGGAGAGAAGAGGGAATTGCATTTTAGAGTATGGAAAGAAGAGGGACTTGCATGTTAGAGTATGAAACTAAGAGAGAGTTTTATCAATAACTATGGATTAATCTTTGTTGTTCTCAAGCTCCTCAACATTGAAGGCATGCAACCACTTTGATTATGAGATCATCACAAACCTCATTATTCTTCTCTTTTAACCCCATGTATTGAAGTCCCTTCATTTTGAACTAACAAAGCCATGTCGAGGGTAGGTGCATATCTCTACCTGATGTGAATGAGTTGATCCTTGTATTTAAAACTTGGTGTGCCCCTTTTGCCTTTGCATGTCCTACCTAAAAAAGGATGAAATTCCTACTCTCTAAATCAAGACCTAGCCATGCCACCTCTAATTGAGTGACCGCTTGTTAGAGATGAAATCCATATCAAAGGATAAAGGCTTCTTCATTAATTATCACATACCAGCTCTTGTCAGTTGCTTGGGCTTTCTTTTGTTTTGATTGGTCATTAGAAACTAACCTAGATCCTTGATTCACAGCATTGATCTACTTGACATGGATGCTTGTAAGTCATCGATCTCCTACCAGTTGAATGTGTCTTTGACACTTGTCATGTACACTTTTTACCTTGAGATGCACTGACTCCTTTTGACCTCTTTTGAATGTAAATGGCTACTTGATGAGACCCATCTTTGACATCTATGGGAACGTCTTAGGATTTCAAATTCAAACATCTATTTGTTGGGGCTAGATTTTGATTTTTATGTGCCCATCACAAGATATTTGAATCCCAATGGCTATTTTTTCAAAAAAATTGCTTTGAAAAATCCCTTTGGACATTTTACCTGAAGGAATTAGTCTTTGGGTTTTTTGTAATGGACAATTCCTGTGGATAATTTATTCGAAGAAATTTAAAGAAATGACCCTTTGACTTTGTTGAAAAGGACTTTCTGAAAGGAAAGATACCCTTTGAACTTTTAAAAAGAGACCTTCCCGAAAGGAAAAATACCCTTTGGGAATTTTTAAATGGTCTTCTTACCCTTTGAAATAATTGAAATGGACCATTTGTTGAAAGAAATGACCGTTCAAAAAATTTGCAATAGTCCACTTTTAAAAGAAAGTGACCTTTTGGAAAAGTTGAAATGGACCAATTATTCAAAGGAAAGATACCCATCAAAATTATCATTTTGGTCCACTTCTCCAAATAAAGTGCCTTTCATAAATTTTGAAGTGGACCACTTTGCCAAGAAAAGTGCCCTTCAGTGTTCCTAAAATGGCCCGTTTGAAGAAGAAAATGACCCTTAGAAAAAGTTGCAATGGAACATATCTTATAGTTAATTCTTTTGAAATAATTCACTCAAAAACATTTCCCAAAATAATTCATTCTTTGACCTTTGACTTGAATGGACCTTCAAATTTTTTGAAAAGTGCCCCTTTCCTCAAGAAGTGCCCTTCAGAAAAATTGAAATGGATCTTTCAGAAAAGATCAAAGAGTTCTTAACCCTTTGAAAAATACCTTAAAAAAAGTTGCAATGGTCCACTTTGAAAATAAAGTGACTTGACTAATTGGAAAATGAAGTACCCAAGTTATTTCAGACAAAAAGTTTGAAACATTTCCTTCAAAAAGATATCTTTCAGGAATATTAGAAAGGACCCTTTGGAGCCTTTCCTTTAGATAAAAAGTCCAAATAAATTCCAATACTTGGTGAAAAAGAATCCTAAAAGGAAATAGACTGGTACTCTCACTTCATTGGGTCTTCCTTTTCTTCTTACTTTGAGCATCTTCTGTCAGGCACCTAGAACAACAAACATGCTCTGATACCACTTTGTTGGGATTAAACAAACATCCCCCAGAAGCACACAATTGATTACCAAGAAACTTAATATGCAGAAATTAACCAGAATCAAAAAGTAACTAGAATTCAAAAATAACATAGAATTTGAGAGACAATACACAACTTGTATTAATACTCATATAGAAAAGAATACAATAAAGAAGATGCCACTTCTTCTTCACCACCTTACAGAGGTTTTCCACACCTCAAGTGCACAGTACTTTTTTCCTCAAAGCTTTCTCTCCTAGGTCCCAACACCCAACTCAAACACAGAGTTGGTTTTCACCTTACACCCGTGCTCCACGCACTCCACAAGTGCTCCACGCGCTCCACAAGTACACAAAATGTACTTCAAGTAGATCTCCCCTGAACTGCAACAACCTGCAACCCACTGATCTTACTTATGGAAAGAACTACCTTGCCTTCCTCTCCTTACTCTCAGATGTGTTGCTGTCACCTTTGATTTTGCTGCCACCACATATCTCCTTTGACCTCACACATGCACTTGTTACCATGTAGATCTCTTTCTACACCCTGAAGAACCCTTGTCCTTGCCTCACCAAGTCCTTATGAATCTCCAAACTAGTACCCTGATGGATCAGCTCCTTGACCTTGCACAACCTACAACTCTCCCTAATCATACACTCTCAGCACCCCTATGGAACTAGGAGGAACACCCTTACTCACTTCACACACAGAAGAAGCAAACTTTTCTCAACTCAAACTAGCACAAATTACAATACAATCCATGAGTCTATTATATAGATTTCATCCAAACAATAATTAGACACCTAATTACAATAATTAGATCCGCAGCTTTGAGTCTATAGTTAGCCCTCAACATGCAAACACTTAGTTCATCAACTAACTACCCGTAAAACTTGTAGTTCTAAACCGCACAGGCGAACGACATCGGTCCCTGTCTGCCTGGAGGTGACCGACGCCGGCCGATCCTTGACTAACATCAGTTGCTATCTTGTCTTATACTATCAACGTCGATTGGCCTGACCGATGCCGATGTCTGTAACACTCAGCAACCTTCCTGAAACCTCCTCCTCGATTTGCATCAGTGAAGCTTTTAGCTCCACAACCTAACAATCTCCCACTTGGAGATAAATAGCTACACTGTACCTGAACATGTACCCCATCTAATCTATTTTTTGGTTTGTATCCCTCTTCAAGATGAATCCTGAAGGCAACCCACCACACAACCTGTGGTGCACCACCTATCATCCGAGTACCCTGCCACATTCGAACCTAAAAACCCATGTAGTGAAGTCCTGACCCTGCATGTATACCTGCTGTTGGTCCCTCTCACATCCCTGAGAATCCACTTCCCTGAATTGGCTCCTAACTCTCTGACAACACCCACTCCTTGGGCAAACTCAGGTCTATACTAGACCTCATGTGATTTCAGACACTGAACTATCTAGCCCTTAGTGTGCTCTGGTTTTGCATCCTACATAATGAACCTCGCCAAACACCTGATTCACATCAGCTCCCACTTGAGACAAAATCAACTGTGATCTTCCATGTCTCCCATGCCAAAGAATTTTGCTGCTCCTAATTCTTCATGACATGCCACTGAACTAATCTTACCCTTAGCTCAGTAAAACCCTGTATGTACAAACCTGCTAGCTAGCATACCTATCCACATACAGCAACAAAATGATGTTACAATCATCATCCACCTAGTAAGACAAACACAATGGTTATGCTGACATTGACTAAATCCCTGCTTCATCATCCACCTGGTACCACCTGTCAGCTTTGTCCCACTATCCTGCAGCTTCCTCAAGACCATATGCCCTGGTCTTCTGTCTCACGTGTCCGTTCTCTCTATTCTTCAACTAAGGAATCCATTCATTTCTGTACTTTCATACCCACTGACAACCCTACCAAATCTCCCATTTGGTTCTACATTCTCTCCATGCCACACTCCCACTATTTCCTGGATCCTTCCTACTCTACAGTCAGCAACTAGTATAAAGAAGAGGAACAATGAATTTGAGGCTTACTTACCACCTTCAGTCCTCCATATGGGCATTTGAGACTCCTTGACATCTCGCTATCTGCCCAAAATCCATTACAGTGACTGACCTTGGTCACCACACAGTCTACATCTGACCGACGTCAGTTCCATGCGCTTGTCCTTAACTACCGACCCTGTCGACATCGGTGTCTCCTGTTGCCAACATCAGTCCTTCTGACCGACGTCGGTCTTACCTACTGCCGACGTCGGTCCTCCTGACTGATGTTGGTCTTACCCTACCCGACATCACTGCCTTCGGTCTGCACAAGACTGACATCGGCACCTATCTATTTGACGTCAGTTCCTCCTGACCGACGCCGGTACCTGTGTCAACCTATGAGTGATGACTTTTTACCCATGAGCTCCTTTGAATCAATCCCCATGTCCAAACTACTCTGCTTAGAAGTATCCAGCCTCATCCACTGAACTCTATCTGCCATCTCCTCCAAGAACACCAAGGCTTTCCAGTTCTTAAGCTTGTCAAATATATCAGTCTTCCTCTTAAGAACATGCATCTCCTTCTTGCTCATGTGACCAAGCCTACAAAGCCATGTCTCTACAACAGAAGAAGAATCAATAATATAAATAAGTAGATAAAGAGTACCTATTTTATTACCACCAGCTAATTCAAGTGCATCTGCTATGAGAGTTTTTGTGCATCTCTCAACACCCAATCTTCCTGAAGAAATTAGCCACATCTCCAAGCCTGGGACCTGCATGACCTCCTTCAACACCCATATGTTAGCTGCCTACAATTTCAGCTTCACTTCCCCTTTGCCAATTCTTTGGCAAGGCTCACCAGCTCCTCTACCTAGGGCTGCATGGAAAGAGGCAACTAAATCTATTATCCAAGATTCAACTTTATCCAAGAAACCTCCCAGAGCATCATGTGCCACATCACCTACAACATCTGCTTCTTCAGTTCCTTCATGCTGATCTGCTACCAACCAACAATATTTTTTTACCTACTCTACCTTTCCATAGGACCTTAAGTAACCATCTGTGCTTTTTAACTCCTCCATTCTTAGCTTACTTTCATCTACCATTGCTCTACTCCCACTCAATCAGAAACCCCTGAGAGTGACCTGTAACCAAACACAAAACCTACTCCCTGTAACCTTAGCTCTGATACCACTTGTCAGGCACCTAGAACAACAAACATGCTCTGATACCACTTTGTTGGGATTAAACAAACATCCCTCAGAAGCACACAATTGATTACCAAGCAACTTAATATGCAGAAATTAACTAGAATCAACAAGTAACTAGAATTCAAAAATAACACAGAATTTGAGAGACAATACACAACTTGTATTAATACTCATACAGAAAAGAATACAATAAAGAAGATGCCACTTCTTCTTCACCACCTTACAGAGGTTTTCCACACCTCAAGTGCACAGTAATTCTTTCCTCAAAGCTCTCTCTCCTAGGTCCCAACACCCAACTCAAACACAGAGTTGGTGTTCACCTTACACCTGTGCTCCACGCACTCCACAAGTGCTCCACGCACTCCACAAGTACACAAAATGTACTTCAAGTAGATCTCCCCTGAACTACAACAACCTGCAACCCACTGATCTTACTTATGGAAGGAACTACCTTACCTTCCTCTCCTTGCTCTCAGATGTGTTGCTGTCACCTTTGATTCTGCTGCCACCATAGATCTCCTTTGACCTCGCACACGCACCTGTTACCGTGTAGATCTCTTTCTACACCTTGAAGAACCCTTGTCCTTGCCTCACCAAGTCCTTATGATTCTCCAAACTAGTACCTCAGTGGATCAGCTCCTTGACCTTGCACAACCTGTAACTCTCCCTGATCATACACTCTAAGCACCCCTATGGAACTAGGAGGAACACCCTTACTCACTTCACACACAGAAGGAGCAAACTTTGCTCAACTCAAACTAGCACAACTTACAATACAATCCATGAGTCTATTATATAGATCTCATCCAAACAATAATTAGACACCTAATTACAATAATTATATCTACAGCTTTGAGTCTATAATTAGCCCTCAACATGCAAACACTCAGTTTGTCAACTAACTACCTATAAAACTTGTAGTTCTGAGCCACACAGGTGACCGACGTCGGTCCCTGTCTGCCTGGAGGTGACCGACGCTGGTTGATCCCTGATCGACGTCAGTTGCTATCCTATCTTATACTATCGACGTCGATTGGCTTGACCGATGCCGGCATCTGTAACACTCAGCAACCTTCCTGAAACCTCCTCCTCTGTTTGCATCAGTAAAGCTTTTAGCTCCACAACCTAACATCTTTTAAAAGCTTGCTCTTTTCATTTCTTTAATCAATGCCAATAGTTTCCTACAAAGAATAAGACAAGTGAAAGAAAAGACCCTGAAACACCTAAAAAACTTCACAACCCATTAATTGTGGATTGTTTAGGGGTTTTTTAAGGACTAAAAATTGAATCACAAGACAAACTGGCATGATGTATGAGGTTTCAAATGGTAGGGGTGACAATTTGATGTATGGGGCAAAATTGTCAATAGGCTCTAAAGCCATATTGATTATAGGTTGATTCTAAGTCTTGCTATCATTGACCTTGAATTTGTATTAGTATTTGCTATTACTCTTATTTATTTTTTCTAAGATACTTGTGTACTTGAGTTTTTCTATTGAAATTACATTAAATTCTCTTTCATTTATTGTGTGACAGAATTCAGTGAAGGAAGAGAATCTTTTGAACATAATTGATTCATGCAAAGTTGGTAGAAGGCTCTATTTGAGGATATCTTGTAACTCTTGATTAGCCATGGGGCTAGTCATTTTAGCCAAGATAGTCTTATATTGAACAGTTTAATCTATGAGATGCTCATTTTCCCTTTGTTTTTGTGGTAAAACTTGGACATAGGAAACCTTATCAATAATGTTAATGCTGAAATGAGCTAGGAACATGTCAGCTAAAGGATTAAATGCATTGACTAACTAATTTGGTAGACTCTAGAACCATTATAAAGTATAATACTTTAGGCTTCATTGAAATAGCTTGGTTAGTATCTAGCCATTTGGTACATAGTCCAAGCATGATGTGTGAAAAGCTCTCAAGTGTGTCTCTGGATCACCCTTTCCATCATATAGATTGAGCATGGGTTGAAAAAAACCTTGTGGCAAGAGTGTCAAAGCCATTTGATGTGACAATGGTATATGTAGTAAATTAAAAGAATCCAAATCCTATGTAGGTCTAGAGGCACCTTGTTTGAGATGTAGCACCTTGTATTGAAGAGATCATATCTCTTGCACAAGGGATACCACATCAAGAGACAAATATGTACTAGTTGTAGCTGCTGGCATAGAGGAAGGTTGGGCTGCTAGAGGGGGTTGTTGAGACATAGTTACTCTTTTAGTGTTAGTTGCAATTGGTTGCTCTATGATTTGAGAATATTGACCATTATTCACTCTTTGTTGTTCTTCTTATAGTATTTTAAGCATGCCATCTTGCATGTTAGGGTGCTTAATTAAGAGTTCTTGAAGCTATCTTTTATCAGTTTCATCAAATTCAATGTATTGGGCCATTATTAATGTAGGAAAATAATTTGAATTTTGATTGAATTTTTTGTAATAATTTATAATAGGAAAAGTGCTATAGAAATAAATTATTGAATATAGGAAATGTAAAGTCCTAAAAATAACAAACTGAAAAGTGCATAAAAGGATACAAAGTTCACAAACATGTAAGGTGATACCTCAAGAAGTAGTGGGACCTAGTAGGTGTAACTATTATTTGAAAGGTGATTATTTTGAAAATTACTATGAAATTTTGAAATTTAAAGTGAATTTCTGAGTTATATATGCAAGAAAAAATAAAAAAATTATTGGAAAATTTGTGATTTAAAGAGACCTAGTATATGCAACTAGGGTTTTGAAAAATAACTATTTTTGAAAATTACTTTTAAATTTTGAAATTTAAATTGAATTTCTAATTTTAATATGCTAGTAAAAAATCAAAAAAATATTGGAAAATTACTGGGAATATACTGGGACCTAGAATGGGTAACTAGGGTTTGAAAGAAAATTATTTTAAAATTACTATGAAATTTCAAAATTTAATGCTAATTTATGATTTTATTATGAAGCTTAAAAATCAAAAACATATAGAAAAAATCAATAATAAATTTACCCTAAGGTTTATAATGTTTTTATGCATAAATGAAGTAAGTTAGGTTTACCAAATGATTTAACAATTTTGAGAATATTGGTGAATTATTCTTAATTTAATTAAGGGGTTTGAGTATTAAAATAAATAAATAAATATTCAATGATTAATATAATGATTTTATTAAATATTATTGAAATTTTAACCTTTCTAAAAATAGTAATAAGAGAGAGAAAATAAGACTTAGTTGGAAACTGACTGAGATGGCTGAGAAAAAGTTTGGAATTCACTATGCAGTATTAGGACACTATTACAAATCAAATCTAGCCTTCATTTTATGATTTAAAAGGATCATAAAAAAAAGACACTAGTGGCATCGGCACTATAGTCTACATCTTCCACTATTGTCTAGGAGACTTGAGCTTTCTAGGTTTTGTTCGTTATGTCTGTGTGATACTACCTATGAAGTTTTGACTATTAGATGTCTATATAGCTCTTTATAGAGGATATTTTATGTTCAACCCCTATAATCCATTATGATTTGACTAATTTTGAGAAAGAGGGGGGTTTAATGTGTGTAATATTCACTAAACATGTATCCACACCTCTTGTGTGGGCATGCTACCTACATACCAATACTCTGAAGAGGGATCAAGCCATCTGTAGTTCTTATACTTGATGTTCCTTGTGAAATAGAGTGTATGAAGATGAAAAATGATGAACTAGATGTGGTTGAGGTAGCTAGAGATTGAGGCAAGGATTTGAATAAGCTTTTAAGTGTATTGGTTGGTTGTATGCAGAGAATAGGGAAGATTGCTTGAGTAGTCTTGCTTGTATTCTTGCTTGCTTAATGATAATTACCAACCCTTTTCAAATGATCTTTGAATGGTATTTTAAAAGGATATATTGGTCATGGGTTGAATGTGCTCACATTAGACTGATAAGGAGAAAGATGAGGAATTAACATGGATAGAGTAGTTTGACTAAGTTGGGATCAGGTCAAGAAGGCTATGGATGACTAGAAATTAGTGAAAAGATGCCTATGATGGTTATGAAATCAAGTAGGAGGGACCTATGGGTGGGGTGTTATAAGCCAGACTCAAGTTATCAATTTTTGCATTTTATATGACTACAATAGTATGTTTATTTGGGAATTATTTTAGTATCTTAAATTATTCTATCTTTAAACCTGCATCTATATTTTATGTTTCAACTCATTTTGAGGGTGGCTATAACTTATAACTATTCCCTTAAATGGTGAAATGAATAGATTTTTCTAATCTTTGATTTCTTTTTTCTAATGGAAAGAGTGACATAGGTGGTGGATAATTTAATACTATGTTTCTCTTTACTTAGTACCTAGTATTAGTGTTTATTATTGTTTAACCCTAATTTATGAGTCTAGATATGACAATCCTCACGGGGGGTATAGATGTTTAATAATATACAAATGAAATGGCACAACCATGATATTAGATCTATAGTAAGCTAATTTGATGTTAAAATCATATATAAGCATATGCTAAGTTTATAAAACTAAAATAGTCTAAATATGGAAGGTACAACTAAGTTATGTATATAAAAGACAAATGAAATAGTGTAATTAACTTGTTTTGATGATAACATGGTGTTATATCTATAACAAGTAGGAAAATGACTAGACTATAATTATGAAATAGTCACCAAGTTCTAGATCTAATGCTTCTAGATATCTAGACATTAATGTTACCTTGGTATGGTTACATTGATGCTACTATTTGGGTTTGATGTAAGTGTACTTTAAAAAATACTTGGTATAAGAGGATGTGACCACCTAGATGTTTCTAATTTTTTCTTCACCTTCACTCTGGTGCATTTAAATCTAGGTCATGGACTGTCACTCATAAAATTAAAAAACCTTAATTTTCCATCTTCATAGTGATCTTGGGAAAAATGGGTTAGTGGGAACATAGTGTCGAGTTGACCCTAAATACCCCACTATAAATGGGGACTATATACATAGCCAATAATACAAAAAAGGGCCTTAGATTTATGTAATTATCCCTTATGTGTTGGCTTATTTGTGAATCATGAAATGTCTGTAAAGAAAGTATAATAATGATCTAGCTTATAAATTGGAAAATCAGGCTCTTGGGATGATTTTTTAGTACTTCATACTATATATGTGTTGTCCCTATGACTGTTATAGAAATACGAGATAGTAGGGAAGATATTTCTTGCTTAAGTACTTGATTGAATGCCTTTTGATAGTTTCCTAGTGTGTAGGTAATAAGTTTTTAGGTGAAGAATAAATGAGGGTTGATCTTGTATTTATATCAATCCTTTTAGAGACTAACTCACATAAAATAAGTTAGGCCAACCGTTAGGATGTGTTTCATTTGTAAATTTTATGATTTTAGGGAAATAAACACATATATCAAGATAAGACATTAGCATTGACTTTATTATCTATCCTAGATGTTACTGTCAAGGGAACAAGAATAAAGGTATGAGATCAAAAATTTAAGAGGTGGAATATAAGTACATTTTAATCATTCTGGGTACTAGATAAAGTCTATGTCATTAGCATAATAATGTTTGAACTAAGAGATGGGCCAAGAGGGACAAGATAACACAAATCTGAGACATACAGAAGTAGGAAAGGTCTAGAACTGAGAATAACAACCAAGGTCTAAATTTTCCAAGTGTACAATATTGAGGTGTTATATAATCATAAAATAGTGTCTAAATTTCCCCGAGATTTAATATAGTAACAAAATTTATATTTTAAAGGAAAATAAATCATACTTGGGTGTGTATGTACACCTTATCTTTGCATATGCCCCACTTGAGTGCCTTTTTGATGACTAACATATAAACAAGAACATGTTATAGTGTATAATTATTGAATATATTATGGAATTGAAATTAACTGAAATAGATTGAAAATGAAATAGTAAGGTTTAGGAGTACACATGTGTGCTGATGTAACCAACTTGCCTATAGGCAAGTTGTTTCAAAAAATATGTATCATTTTATGGCTCTAAAATTGAGATTACGAAAAATATAGATAAATATTTAAAGTGCATATATATATATATATATATATATATATATATATATATATATATATATATATATATATATATATATATATATATATATATATATATATAGAGAGAGAGAGAGAGAGAGAGAGATTATAAGGTACATGCCCCCAACTCTTGAGCAAAAGTGAGTTTCCACTTGGGAGTTGAAATTAGCTCAACCATGTAACCTAATTATACTTATAACCTAGTGAGGTTGGCTGATACAATCAAGTCCAACCTAGAAACTTGGAAAATTTTATTGATTTAATAACCTCAACCATAACAAAAATGTGAATCAAAAAGTGCATTATATTGGCTCAATAAAGTCCATGAAGTATCAGTACAAATTTTTTTGTGATATGGTAATAGTCCATAAAAGAGGTTTGGTATATGAAATTGATTTAGATTTTACAATATTAGGCTCACATGTTTCATAACATATGCACTTTAGATATGTATCATGTTGAAACAATGTATAACAATAGTACCAATGTATATAAGTTTGCCACAACTATGAATCTAAATCATATAACTGTGTGCTTTTGCCAATTCAAAAAATTGTGTATGGAAAACATGCTTCCAAAGCATGCCCCAATATATATGGATAAATTTGAAAAATTATATGTAAATAACATGTTTCCAAAATGTTCCCCCACTATAAAATGGAAATGTTGAATATTGAATAGGTGTTTAAAACATGCTTTCAAAGTATGACCCCAATGTATCTAAAAACTATGAAAGTGTGTTGAATCCATGCCCATATGCCATGCCCCAATTGAATATAAAATTATGATAATTTTTGAGGACATACCTATATGACATGACCCCATTGATATTCCCCTCCTTTTTAGGTGAGGGAAAGATAGGAACCAATAGTTACCTCACCTCAAAAGGATAATACAACTGTATAATCTATGAATGTAACCATGTAGCATATAGAGTAACATGTCTAAGTAGATATATCATTGAAGCTAATAAAACCAATGTGATCACATAAAGGCCTAAGATGCATGATAAATATCATGGCAATGTCAAAATAGAAATAGTAAAATTTCAATAAGTAAACAAACACACACACAAGAGCACTTGAAAGCAAGTCAAAATACAATGGTCTAAAGAGACCACAAATAAGGGGCATGTTCAAATGCTACACAATAAAATGGAAATGATTTATTCAAATATCAATAAAATATAGAATGACATATTCAAATGTCCATACCAAAAACCATGACATATGAAAATGTCAAATAAAGCATATATAGGTATCGAGGATGCAAACAAAGGAGCATATTCAAATGATAAAAAAAGCAAGACAATAACAAAGACATACACTTAAGAAAGTGCATAAAATAAAACATAAGAAACCAACATAAATATGTCATATTAGCCCATGTATTAAATAGGTTATAAAAATTGTCAAGTGTATAGCATATTAAGTACCTTGTGTAAGATATAATCATGGATAACTGCATGTGTAAGTACATATGTAAGTTCAAACATTATAATTAAATGTGATCATCAAACCTATAACTTATGTGTATCAAGATCAAAGAATTAGATGTCCCCAATGTTTACATGGCATGAGTAGAGGGAAGCCCCATCATTTGAAAGAGGAATGTATCATGTATCTATGTATGCATGTATCATACTTCAATTAGAAGTGTGACACATGTGTGTATGTAAAAATATATGAATATGGCATCCATCAATATGGAACTAAAACATAGATTCCAAAGATACAATAAAACATTTAGGTGCCAAAAGTAGTTTGGGTTTTTTTGAATGTTTTTTTTATTTTTAATATTTTAAATGGAACAACTATCCTATGATTCCATCCAATAGATGGTAAGACATGTCTCCCCACTGTGAACCTAGTGTAATAATCTTGTGATGATATCAAGGATCATGTATATGTGCAATATGTAAGGATCATGTATATGTGCAATATGTATCACTATAGTATCTATGATGAGTTGCATATGTAAAATAGGACTATGTGGTCTAGGAGAGATAATATGAGTAATAGGAGTAGGAGTTTGTAGAACCTATCATTGAGTATTCTATACTTTATTTTAAATAGCAATAATAGGTACATGTGTATGAGCTCTTGATGTTTGAACATGGTGTGTAGTATAATTAGGAATTTATATCATGGTTCTTTAGTAGGTTCATATTGGTATTTTTACTTCACAAGATAGTGTAACTTTAGTTGATTAAATTTATTTCTATAATATATATTTGGATATGGTAAAATTCATAGTGGTATGAGATATTTCAATTAAATTAAATTAAAATGTTTTAATAATGACGCAATCACCATGTGAAATGAAAACTAGGTGGAAATAATTAATATGGTATAGAGAGATAGTATGATAAAAGGTCTAAGTAATCAAAATAACATTAGTCAAACTAAGAGATAATTAATTTGGTACAAAGAGATAGTGTATGTGATCCTTTCAACAATAGGAAGGTCTAGAAGATAAAGATACATCCAAGATATGTATTTTTCAAGTGTACAAGACTAAGGTACCTTATAATTTATAATTAGTATCTACACTAGTTTCTTTTCAAAAATGCTAGTTTATACATATCTAGTATTGTAGTCTATGAGAGTCATATTTTAAAATAAATTGTATTTTATTTCATGTTTTTTTATCATATTATTTTTGAAAAAATATTTATTTATATGTGGGGTTGAATTTTCCTTGATATGATTACCTTTTTAGAGGTTGGATAATATTTTTTCATATTCTTGTGATTATAGTGTGTCGGTTAGAAGCTATACCATGAACAAAAAAGTTCTAAGGAAGAATCAATTAAAACACCCCAAAGATTAATTTATAGATTAAATTGTATATCCCTTGATAATGAGCCAATTTTAGATACTAAAATTAAACCAATAAGTGCTTGATAGTGTTTAATCTTGATATATGTAACATACTTGGCCTATACTCATTTCCATTCACCTAAATATTTTTGAGAGCCTTCACTATTATATTCACTATCTTAAAATGAATAGAATATCATTCAGATAGTCCTATTCATCCACATTTTTCTTATAAACTTATTAAAAAATAATTCCAATAGTATCTATACTTTTGGGATAGTAGTGCATTAGGTTGGACATGTTCACATTGTACTTCTTTCCACTAGTGCACCCATGTTCCCTGTTATCCAACAATCACTTTTTGAATCTCAAGATTTGTCATAATGGATCTCCCACACTTTTATCAAGTTATGTTAAAGGAAATATTTCAAATTCACCACTAAAAAATCACATAAAGAATACTCAATATTATAGTTGATATATGACAATCTTATAAGCATTATAATTGAGCAAAAGAGCACTATTCTTTCCAATTCTAATTTTGATTTATTCTAATAGTTATAGACCAAGTTTGAAGTTATTTTATTATAGGTAAATTGCATCCATTTTAAATTATTCTAGTTAATTTACTATCTCCATTCATGTAGCAATCATCAAGATTCATACACTCACTCTAGGAGGGAGAACTACATCATCTTAAGGCCTTTTTATATTATGTAGGTAACACTCAAATTATGTGGGGTTTTCTGAGGATGGATTAGTTATTCCCCTTGCCCATTTCCACCCTTTTGAATTTTATATCTATTGGATTTTTGTGCAAGAATAAGGGTTTCACATTTACAATTCTTATAAGTGAAAAATTCACACATACACAGTCAAAAATTTCACAAATAGGCATAGGTATTCAGATTGAGAAATCATCTATATAGTCAACACAAACATGATCGCATTCAATGTACAAGGATATAGTGCATTTTTTTCCACTCTATCTTCATAAAATTATTATTTTAGATATGACATAGTTCAAATATCAGTATTCTTAGTTCTAAAACAACAAATGGCATGCACAGTCAACATACATCTAGTTTGACCTAAGTTCATTTGATTATTGTAAATTTACTATTTATAGCTCATTTTAGTTTCTATATTTTACTATATTTTACATTTATAGTATGTATATTATATATTATAAATAAATTTCAATATTTTAAATCTAATTAATCTAGTTTAATTAAGTTAACCACTAGCAATAACAACTAAACACTCATAATTTAAAATTCAACCTAAAACATGTATAGATGTTATAGCTATTAGTGTATGTTTTAGCATTTTTACATGATATTAAAGGATTTATTTTCAAACCCTAAAGTTTTTTAGGCCTTGTCCTAATATGATTAATGAGATATATTTTTTAATAAAAATAAAAATAGAATAACTATCATTAATTTATACTAATAAATTTCAACCTAATTCTATTCTTTACAAAATCAATGTTTAAAGATTTATTTTTAAATCAAAAAGAGAAATAAGATATCATAAGAAAATATAACAAAAATAATTTATACCAAATTCAAATTATAAATATTATTCAGGTAAGTTTTTGTTTTCCTTCTATCTACTTTCTTGAAATATTATCTTAACATGAACATGAATAAGGAAATCAAATCTCATAGAGATTTCACTAATTGAGATTGGCTTAATATAAAAGAAAGAAAAAATTAAGAAATGTTTTACTTCTAGATCTTCCATATATTTGAATCTCCAATTTATAATAATAATAATAATAATAATAATAATAATAATAATAATAATAATAATAATAATAATAATAATAATAATGGTATTTTATAATTAAAGTGTTTTAATCCTTACACGTATTCACTTGTCTTGAATGACACTTGGTTACTTAAGGCATTGATTTTTAGCAACTCATTTCCTAGGAACTGTAGTCATATAAAATGCAAAAAATTGGTAACATGAGTGTGGCTTGTGGCATCTAACCCATAGGTCCCCCCTGCTTTCTTTCATGACCCTCATAGGCATATTTTCACTAATTCCCAGTCATTCATAGCTTTTTAGACATGATTCCATCTCATTCAAACTACTCTTTCCATGATAAATCCATCCCCCCAAGTATCATTCCTTTAGGACTATAGTACCCAACTTGGACTTTAGCACCGGACCCTCTAGTGTAAGTTTTCAATGCTCCTTTCTAAGTGAATTTTTACCTCCAATGGTTAGTTCCTTCTAGTTTTTATCCCTCTTCTTATTAGCCTAAGGTAATCACATTAAACCCATGACCAATATATCCCTATAAAAGTTAATTCAAAGTTCATTTGGAGAAGATTAAAAAATATTACAAGAACAAGCAAGAATACAAGCAAGACTACTCAAGCACATTTCCCTATTCTTTATATTTAGCCATCCAATATAGTTTCAATCTTATCCAAATCCTTACACCAGTCCCTAGCCACCTCAATAACATCTAGTTTAGAATTTTGCATTTTCATACACACTATTGAATAAATCACATCAAGTGAGAGAGCTACATATGGCTTGATCCCTCTTCAGATTATTGGTATGTGCCCACACAAGGGGTCTGGATACATGTTTAGTGAATCTTACACACTAGCCCCCACCCCGCACCCCCCCTCTCCCACTTTTTCTCAAATTTGGTCAAATAATAATGGATTTTAGGGTTTAAAGACTAAATAATATCTATAGGGAGTTTCATAGACATAAAACAATCAAAAATTCATCGACAAGGTCACACAGACAAAATGAACAAAATCTAGAAAGCTCAAGTCTCTTGGACAATAGCTACATAATTGGAATATAGCACTGAACCCTAGGGTGTTATATTTCATCACTCTTATCCAATCATAAAATGAAGGCCAAATCCTAATTTGTGAAAGTGTCCCAATCTTGCGCAGTGAATTCTAGACTCTCATATTTCTCAGTTAGTTTCTAGCTAAGTCTTATTTTCTTTACCTTATTACTATTTTTATAAATGTTAAAAATACAATCAAATTATACAAATCAATAACTTAATTATTTTATATTTATTTACTAATTTTATTACTCTAGACCCTTAACTAAATTAGGAATAATATACCAATATTCTTAAATTTGTTAAATCATTTGGTGAACCTAACTTACTTTGTGCATAAAAACCCTAAAAACACTAGGGTACATTTCCTACTATTTTTTCCTATTTTTTTTAATTTTTTACCTGCATAATAAAATAAAAAATTAGCATTAAATTTTAAAATTTTGTAGTAATTTTAAAATAATTTTATTTCAGATCCTATTTGCCCATACTAGGTCCTGATATTTTCCCAATATTTTTCCTATAATTTTTTTTATTTTTTACTAGCATATTAAAATTAGAAATTCAATTCAAATTTAAAAATTCAATAGTAATTTTCAAAAATAATTATTTTTCAAAACCCTAATTGCATATACTAGGTCTCTTTAAATCACAAAATTTCTAATAAATTTCTAATTTTTTACTTGTATATTTCACTCAAAAATTCTCTTGAAATTTCAAAATTCCATAGTAATTTTTAAAATAATCATCTTTCAAACCCTAGTTGCATATAATAGGTCCCATTTATTCTTAAGGTATCACCTTACATAAAAACTCAGATTACACATCAAAACAAAATTGGATATCACTAATTTACAAATATTTATTGCATTCCTTGCAAATAATAAAGAGACCATACTTGGTCATATCATGTACATGAATGATGAAGTTTACCATATGTTAGTACAAAGATTCATTCTTTTAATTTCATGCTTATCTTTCATAATGTGGAATCATGTTAAGAAAGTTATTATTAAATATGTTAAGATACCTTTTGCATCATCTCCCTTGGAGCCTCTATCTCATGTTGAGTCATGTTACATGGTTTATTTTACTCTTCCCCAGGTTACTACCTATCACTAGAGAGCCCAGTTGACACCCTTTGTCCCTATACCACCATGACCTATTGATTATCTTCACTCTCCTCCCATATCTACTACTATTCCTATATGGATAGTAGATAATATGGTTAGAGTTGTTACTCAATGTGACACCATACCTCCTCTACATAGTTAAAAGCTCCACCACCCTCATATTCCTATTCTTTCTTGTCTCAAGACCAAACCACCCACACAAGTAGATCCACACAAGGCATATCATATTTTTGATCAGTTGAGAAATACTCCAACTAATATTTATATGTTAGAACTACTTCAAAAATCCAATGTGTTCAAGGACATTCTTTATCAAGCACTCACTCAAACTTTTATGCCCATTGATTCAGAGCCTTATTATTTTGCATCAATGGTTAACACGTTAAAAACCATAGAAGATGCTATTACTTTTGACCATGAGGACATGCCATATCAGACAATTATTGATCAAAACCTATCATTATTTATACAAGCTCAAGTCAAAACCAATGTAGCTAAAAGAGTCCTAGTTGATAGTGGTTCCAGACTTAATATATGTAATATTACATTCTTACAGACCATGGGCATAGATATGAGATCCATGAAAAAATCATATAAGAATATAATAGGGTTTGATGATATACCATGATAGACATTATGCACCATTGCTTTAGATATAATGGTAGGACCTAAAACCCTCTCTACATAGTTCCAAGTCATGTTAGGTCCTCTTCATTATAATATTTTACCTAGATGACCTTGGATACATGTTATGGGGGTAGTTCCATCCATTCTTCATTAATGTGTTAATTTTTTCCATAAAGGATACCTATACACATGTCCATGATATAACCAATCATTTAGATATTATTAAATTACAGAGTCATCTTCAACTATTTTACCAAATGGGACACCTCATATCCTAGTTTAGTTACCACCTCATTGCATTTATCTTAATTATATATATATATATATATATATATATATATATATATATATATATGAGGTAGGAGAGACTAGAACATCCTGCACTCCTCTACCTACAACCCTATCCTTAGCTCCAAATATTTATCCAATCATAACAACTTCAACCATTCTAGATACTCCATGATTCATGGTTCCTACATCTATACAATCACTAAAATCAGTTATAATAGTACCAATTGATCTACTGTTATAGTTACTCCATCAATTATAGATAATTTTCCAATAATACCATCTTCTACTACTATAGTTGATGAGACTCTCATATCACAATTACCCCTTGTGGTAAATTCTAAGTTACCATATGTACATGATGTTGATACAAATTCCTAGGCTTCTTCAGATGATGATACAACACCGACACTCAGAGATGACTTTGTATGGATTGAGATTTAAACCATTAGGACTATGAGAGTACCAAGATGACTCTAGATCTCTCATTACATAATCTACATCACTTTTAGCATCTCATACTACACTCTTAGGATATACTCCACATTTATGGCCATAGATAAATCATTTAGCACATATAGTTCACATGGTTACCTCTATGGATATAGAGCCAGTCATTCAAATTTAGGTAGGTAACACACAACATCAACCACATATTATGTTAAAAATGTTATTTTATCATGGATTAATCACATTACCTATAGTGCTACACAAATCTATGAGCAGAATATCACAATAGGATGGTCACACATTTTGTCTTTTTCATAGGATCAAAGGCCATGATACAAACTCATGTATAGCTTTACAAAAGAGATTGGATAAACTAAAATTTTAGGGTATTATTTATATTACAACACCATCAACACTGGCTTTACCACTTTCATTGAAGCAATCTACTACTAGAGTTAAACATCCTAGAGGAGAATCAACATCACCACCAAAGCAATCTTCACTTTGCCTTCATTATGATGACACCATGTACATAACATCTACAACATATGATGATACTTATGATGATGATTTTGAGTTATTTGATGATGTCCATGATTCCTTCCTCCATTTCCATCCCCAGTGAGCTCCATCCTTGGACCCTTTACCCCCTCCAGCCTAGTCTTTTATGTCATTGTGTACATATTTATTTATTCATATGCTTGTATATAGCATTTTTTTTAAAAATTGTACATAGCTTTCTTGTAATTACTTTTACATATTTTCTCAGCCTTAATTGTACATAGTCTCCTTATGATTTATTGTACATAGTCCCTTTTCAATTTCTTATGCATAGTCTTCTTGTGATTGATTACACATAGCTCATAACATTTCAAAATACAAAAAACATTCAAATAACTCAAAATTTAAAAACATTCAAATAAGTTCAAAAACATTTTAATTATATGCATCATCCATACTTTAAATTTATACTATTATGTTAGACATACATTTTTCATTTTATGATATTGTTTGTTGATCTATCTAAATTACCATGCTTCACTTGATATTTTTTGAGTGTGTGTAGTGACATACAACTCCTTGATTGCTCCACTCTACCCATTGAGGGGGCATCCTACTTCTACATTCAATACACACATCAATATATCTTCCCCTTGGTGGAATATTCTACATGACTACACTATCTAGGCTATGTCATTCCTAAACCACACACTCTAGTTATCATGTTGATGTGCATTATTTACTAGCTTACACATATTACTCTATCGACACTCACTAGTATATAACACTTATATATTTCCTAGCATTTACCTAGTATTGTAATAACATGTCTTGCATACTCTCACTTCTTGCTTTGATTAGTTAGACGTGATTGGTTTTCCAGTAAATTTATATGATTTCCTTTCTTGCTTTGCATAGCTAGATGTGGTTGTATTTATCAGTTCCTATTTATCTCCTATATGTGCCTTAGGACATTTACCAATGTCCTTTACTTTTATTCTTGTGTATTCCTTAGGATATTTTCCAATGTCCTTTTCTTATACTTTTCTATGTGATTGTGGCTTTCACATCAACCTTTCTTATTTTAATTATATGTGTATATGGAATTTGAACATTATTTGTATGTTTGCCTTATATTTTGAGTGACAATGGCCTATGTCCCTTATTTTATTGGCCCCTTGACCACTCTTGTATGCTTCTTTCTTCTTTCCTTGTATGCTTGATTCTTGATTACTTTTCAGTTGATTGCAATGCCATGATCCACATCATGCATTCTCATGCTTTCTTGGATGCCATGATGGACATCATGCTCCATCCCTCCTTGAAAACTAACAACTAACTAGACTTCTAGTTATAGTTCAATACTTTACACATGTTACTACATTGTTATATCTATCTAGGCATACCCATATTGATCTAACAATCTCTCATTATAAACCATAATATACCTTGAGACATCCTTGCTGATTATCATTGCTATATCATGTAGCTTTGAAGCATAAATCACTTGTAAGGATTTTTATTTTGAGGGTAGTCATTGTAGGGTCTTCATTCCTACCCTCAAAAGAGGGGAAAACAAATAGGGTTTTTATCATATAGATCAAAGATCCTAAATGATCAATAATTTAGCTTTTTGAATACCTAGAATAGTAGCTAGACTTCTAACAAGGCAAATAATAACAATTTCATAACAGTCATTAGATTTAGCCCAGGATAGAAGCACCAAGATTAGACTACAATTTTGAGCCCTCTGGTGTCCATTTTTAGTACTCCTATCCATATATTAAAAAAAACATACTTTCTAGAAGTAGGTAGAAAAGTAGGTTAAATTACAATTTTGCATAGTCAAACAAGTTCAAAATCAATAGTTTTTAGTATACTTTTACTCAGAGAATACATATATAAGGGGCATCATGCATCACATGATGACTCTCACTTCCAATTTCAAATATGATAGTTGGTGTAATTTCTAGATCAAAATCCATGTTTCAAACACCAGTGATTGAGGGCAATATGTGTGGCACATTTGTCTTCTTTTCTTTCCTTTTTCAGTTCATCACATTACCTAGGTATTCTCAATAGTTTTGTACCTTATTCCATCTATAAGTGGTTAACATAATTTTGGAGTGGCTTTCATATAATCCTAATGTCCACATTTTTGAATGTCTTTCATATAATCCCAGTGCTCAATTTCAAAGTGGCTTTCATATAATCCTAATCTCCATGGTTTGGAATGGCTAAAATTGGCCTAGTTTCTAGCATATGTTTAGTTATCCATGCCACATTATTAGATTATAGATAATTCATGGGTTTTATGAGCTTTCTCATATGACACAAATTTCATACCAGTATCAATTTAAATTTTCACTTCATGAGGAAATGATGGAGCCAAAAGACTAGCTAGCCTTTATATTCTTGAGCCACCTATTCAAACGGATTAGACACATAATCCAAACATCAATTAACATATGCATGATTACATAGCTTCACTTAGTGGGTGATGATGGATAAAAATGGCTAGCCTTTGCATTCTTGAGCCACTCTTAGGGAATTGAGCACTCAACTCCATCCATGATATTAATTTTAATACAACACATATCTAACATCATCTAATATTACTCAGCATCACTCAACATCACAATAGGTTTTTTTATCAATCTGTGTACCTAATGAGGTGTATTCATTCCTTATTCTTCCTCTCTCTTATCTAGATTTTTATGGTCTTATTTTATATATAGTGTATCTAGTAAGAACTGATCTATTCTTTATTTTCTCTTATTGATTCACACTTCAAAACATGCTCTCTCTATGCACACCTAACATCACATAGCTTTTTGAGCTTCACCTTTGTAGGTAAGTTTAAGTACAATTTATATTTTTCCTTTATCCTAGTATTTCACTTTGTTGCATCACTAGAATAAAGGAGGGGAAATGTAGTCATATAATATATGAAAATTGGTAAATTGTGTGTGGCTTATGACATCTAACCCTTAGGTCCCACTTGCTTGCTTTCATTACCCTCATAGGCATATTTTCATTGATTCCCAATCATTTGTAGACTTATAGACCTGATTTTATCTCAACCAAACTACTCTTTCCATGATAAATCCATCCCCTAGGTCATGTTCCTTTAGGACTATATCACCCAACTTGGACTATAATGTTGGGCCCTCTAGTGTCCATTTTTAATGCTCCTATCCAAGTGAATTTTTACCTCCAATGGTCAATTTATTCTGGTTCTTATCCCTCTTCTTGTTGGCCTAATATGAGCACATCTAACCCATTACCAATAGATCCTTATAAAAGCCCATTAAAAGTTCATTTGGAGAGGGTTGGAAAATATTACAAGAATAAGCAATAATATAAGAAAGACTATTCAAGCACATTTCCCTATTCTCTTCATATATCAATCCAATACAATTTCAATCTTATCCAAATCCTTACACTAGTCTCTAGCCACCTCAAACACATCCAATTTATCATTTTTCATCTTCATACACACTATCTCACAAAGCACATCAAGTGGGAGAACTACATATGGCTTGATCCCTCTTCGAAGTATTGGTATGTAAGTAGTGTGCCCAAACAAGGGGTGTGGATACACATTTACTGAATATTACACACACTAACCCACCTTTTTTCCAAAGTTATTCCAAGCATAATGGAGTCTAGGGGTTTGAAGACTAAATCATCTCTACAAAGAGTTCCACAAACATCTAGCAATTGAAACTTTAGAGGTAAGGTCATACAGACATAGCAAATAAGAACTACAAAGCTCAAGTCTCCTAGATAATATTGGTAGAAGTGGACTATAGCATCAGACCCCAAGGTGTCTTATTTTGGAACTTTTTTTCAATCATAAAATGAAGGCTAGATCTTGATTTGGGATGGTGTCCCAATCTTGCACAATGAATTTTAGACTATGTCTCAACTATCTCAATTAGTTTTTAGCTAAGTCTTATTTTCTTTCCCTTATTATTATTTTTATAAAGGTTAAAAATATATTCAAATTATAAAAATCATTAGCTTAATTATTGCATATTTATTTACTTATTTTATTACTCTAGACCCTTAACTAAACTAGGAACAATATACCAATATTCCCAAAATTGTTAAATCGAGAACCTTTTTCTAATAATTTAAGAACTAGTAAATTGCCACAATTATGGGAGCACTCCTAAATATAGTCTATTTTAACCAACCAACTCCTTTCAATTCCTTTCTTTTCTCTTTGAAAGACCTTATTGATCTATGATAACGTTTGCACAATGTCTCCCAAAAAATGTGTGCACTTTAAAAAAAAAATCCAAAGAAATTACATAACCCTCTATCTCATAATTTTGGATCCATTGACAAGTGGTGAATTCAAATTTTATAGTATGTATCATCTATTAGACCATGCCCTTGAATATCTATCAAGTTGTCAACTTTCAATTTTTTATTGTAAATTAGGAATCATAAACAAAGAAAGTAACTTCTAGGTTTTAGTCACAAAGGACTTGAGTGTCTCAATAAATGGTTTAGATCTTATTCTTATTCCATTAAAGGCCTATAAAAATTGAGCTACATAGCTAATAACCATCTATGATTTAAATTATTTGAATCCCACTGAAGTGTTCCTGATATAGGCTACATCAATAATTTCAATAATTTTCCTAAGTATCAATAATATATTATCATGAATTTTTAATATTTTCTATATTGACCTAACATGGGACAAATAATCTTACAAATTTAGAAAAATGATTTACATATAACCCTTTTCACCATAATTGAGTATTATGATCTTTCCCTAATTTGTCTCAACTCTTTTTCTAAATCATATTTTTTTCTTGTTGTATTACTAATAGTCATGTGTAACTATGTAAAAAACACATTGTTAAAGTTTGTAAGCAGTGACAAAGTTGTTGGATTTTTTTATTTTGGCTGAATTTTCTAAAGCTTCTATTTTTTTAATTCCAATTTCTTCATGCCCTCTCTTCCTTTTACTCCTTGTGACTAAATTTATCTTTTTCTTTTCATATTTGGTTTATATTTCAAGTTCCTCAATAATAACCATGTCTACATTCTCTAGTCTCCTTCATTAAAAGTCAAAATTTTGTATCCATTTTTTGATAATTTGTCTTGGGAAGACCTTCCTCAATAGTTTGGAGATTTATTGAATTCTAATTCACATTTTTAATAACATTGGTTTGTAGTATAACTTCTGGGAACAAACTAAACAAACTAGAATAGACATTATGAGCTTTAGCATAAATAAAATGGGATGGGACATAAGAAACTAAATTAGTCATATTCATAATAGAAAAAATTGTTGACATAATTGTATTGTAACTAGTATGGGTAGCATTAAATATGAACGGAATTAAACATTATTGACATGTAGATGAGGAATAATCGTGGAATCCTTTTACTAATTATTGGTACTCTTGGAAAAGCTAATGTTTCTACCAAGGTTTGTGTATTATATTGGCTGATCATTATTGAACTCACCTTCAAGAATAAAAATGATCATTTAATTATGTATTAATTCATTACAAACAAATTTGGTAAGATAAAGGTAAATTAAAAAAGACAATGTTAAATATTACTATAAATTCATTGTATAATATGTCCAATACCATTATAATTTTATAGTTAAATTTTTTTTTAGCGAACTAATTACTGTCATGAAATAGTATTCAAAACTACCTATATTCAAAGATAGCTTTATCATTCTAAGGTCCACCTTGCTATTAGACAAGGACTCCAACATTTATAATAGTTTAGACACCTAAATTTCCCCTAGACATTAACTATTAGTTGAATTGCATGTTTATTTAATATTTTTATACTTGTATATTATTTAATTTTAGATAAACACTTCAACATTCATAATAGTGTAGAAACCTAAAATATGTCCCTTGATACTTATTATCTTTTCTCTGTTAAATATCCCCCCATTATGATCCCTTTGTTTGAAGTGTGTAATTTCACTCCAGATATGTGTCATCTTACTCAAGGGTTGTATGAGGTTTATGGACTTAAGCAAGATAAAATACATCTTAGAATTTACCTACAATAAAACTTAACAAAACATGGGTAAGATGGCATATAATTAATGAATTAGATGTTGTACAATATTTATTCAATGGAAATAATGAAACACACTCTTGCCCATTTATGAACTATATTCAAATAATATTTGGCTCATCCTTCCCTAGTATTCTAATTTTTTATATTTTTACCTATTTGTTTGATGTGTACTGCAAGTTTCATGTCTACCAAAAAAAATTTCTCTATTGGGCTTATATTTGCCTTGTCTTCTAGTTGTCACTATTACTCATATATTAATGTTTTATTCTACTCTTTAAATTTGAAAAAGGGTTTGGGCCCTTTAAAAAACACTATTTTACCATTAATAAAAAACTTTTTGAAACTTATTTAGTAATATTTCAAATCTTGATTAATTTTTAATCCTTGGTAGTTTTTAAGCCTATATAAGCTCGAAAATGAATCATTATTATTATGTTGTTTAATTTAATAAAACCATTAAGAGTGTAAGAACCATATGAATTTTAAACATTAGACATCTTGTAAAATAAAGGAAAATTTTTCAAATCAGGACATACCAATAGGATTAAGTGTGGGACAATTAACCAAGTCATGTTTGATTATGATTGTAAAATGGGAATAATACTCTTAATTACTTAGCATTATAATGAATATGTGTTTGATTTCTTTGGGAGTATTATTGGAGTTGAGAAGGTTTAACTCAAATTTTAATTTTATCCATATTAACCTAAGTAGCATATTCTTTGAATATGTTTTTTTATGTGGTCTTGAGTAATGGATCCAAATAGTAAGTATGTATGTTATTTTAGCATGGAATATTAACATAAATTTGATATTTAAATAAGGTAAGTACTAATAATGTTGGATATGTTGAATAATATTTCTTCTTGAGAATGAAATATTTTTACTCTATGTTATGATGCCTCCAAGATCTCTCTTTCTATGCTTAAAAGCATCATAGGAATTAATATTGTGAGTAATATTCATAATTAAGTCAATGTTTGATTGTTGATATGTAACTAAAATATATTTTTTTAAATTATGTACTATATAATAATTTGTATGTTTTTACATGTATTGAACAATTGAATGTATGAAATAGTTAGGAATGGGTTGTGAGAATATTAATTTTTCATGTAAAATAAAAATTTGAGAAGTGATTTAACAATTTTAGGAATAATGGAGTTTTATTTCTATTTTAGTTAAGTTCTAAATTAATAAATCAATAAATAATATTGTAATATTTATAGCCATGATTTGTATATATTTATTTGTATTTTGTATCTTTCTAAAAATAGTAATAAATTAGGAGAAATATAACTTATCTTAAAATACATTGAAATGATTGTTTTAGGGTCTAAAACTAGCCATGTAGGACTGGGATAGTGTCACAAATCATAATCTAGATTTCATTTTGTGAGAGGATAGGACCATTAAAAATAGGACACCCTAGAGTCTGATGTTGTTGTCCTCTTCTACCACTATTATCCAAACTACTCACAGAGACCTAAATTTTTTGGGTTTTTTCTACTGCTCCTATATGAGCTTAGTTATGAAATATTGAGTCATAAATGTTGACAAAACTCCTTATAAATTTGATTCAATATTTAAAACCTAGACCTTCATCATGTTTGATATAACTTAAAAAATATGGGAGGGTTAGTGTGTGTAAGATATAATAAACGTGTATCCACACCCCTTGTGTGGACACGCTACCTATAAACCAATACTCTGAAGATGGATCAATCCATATGTATTTGTCCCACTTGATTTGATTTGTAAAATAGTGTAATGTAGATGTAAAATGCTAAATTAATAATGTTTGAGGAGGCTAGGGACTGGTGTGAGAGTTTGAATGTATTTAAAGTTGTGTTTGGTGATTGTATGTAGAGAATAGGAAGATTTACCTTAGTGGTTTGTTTGTATTCTTACTTACTTTGTAAGAATTATCACCTCCCTTCTAAATGGACTTTGAATGGGCTTTTATAAGGAGTTGTTGGTCATGGCTTAAATGTATTCACATTAGGCCAACATAATGATGGATATGAATCAAATGGAAATGACCATTTGGGTTTGAAATATAATTAGATAGGAGTGCCAAAAATGGGACACCCTAGGGTCCAGCTTTGTAGTCTAGGTATGGACTTCCTATCTTATAGGCTCAAGACCTAGGGGGAATAGATTGGCCTAGGGAATAGAGTTTGGATGAGTTGGAATGACTATATGAGAGTCTATGGATGACTAGAAATGAGTAAAAAGTTGTCTAAAAGGGTCAAGAGAGTATGCAAGAAGGTTCTATGGATTGGGTGTCACAAACCACACTCAAGCTGCCAATTTGGAGATTATATATGACTACATTTTCCCCCCTTTATTCAAGTGATGTAGTGAAGTAAAATACTAGGATAAAGGAAAAGTATAAAGCGTACCTAAACATACTTACAAGGGTAAATCCTATGAAGCTATGTGATGTTGAGTGTGCATAGAGAGAGCACATTATGAAATGTATATCTGCAAGAGAAAATAAAGAGTAGATCAGTTCTTACTAGACACACTATTTCTAAAATAATAATGTACAAAATATAGGTAAAATATAGAGGAAGATAAAGGAATGAATACACCTCACTAGGTACGTGAACTAATATGAAACATGTTATGATGTTGAGTGATGATAGGTATGTTATATACCAAAAGTAATATCATGAATGGATTTGAGTGCTCAATTTCTTAAGAGTGGCTCAAAAATGCAAAAGTTCACTCTTTGAATCCATCATCTCCCACTAAGTAAATCTATCTAATCATGCATGTGTTAGTCAATGTTTGGACTATGTTTTCAATCCCTCTGAGTAGGTGGCTCAAGAATACAAAGGATAGCTAGTCCTTTAGCTCCATCATTGCCCATAGAGTGAAGATATGAACTGATACCAGTATGAATGTGTGTCATATAATATAGACCCTAAAGATCATGAATGCTCTATAATCTAACAAGGTGCATTGGATAGCTAAATATACACTAGAAACTAGGCCAATCTTGTCCACTTTAAGAGGTGGAGAATTAGGCTTGTATGAAAAATAATCTGAAACTAGGCACTAGGCTTATGTGGAAGCCACTAAAAAATGTGGAGGTTAGTCTTGTATCAAAACCACTCCAAAATTATGCCAACCACCTGTAGATAGAATGAGGCATGCAATTACTAAGAATTCTTGGGTAATGTACTCATCTTAGAAAGAAAAGAAAACCAATGTGCCATGCACATTACCCCCAATCACTAGTGTTTTTAACATATATTTTGATTTAGAAGCTATACCAACTACCTAATCTAAAATTGGAAGTAAGAGCCATCATGTCATGCATGATGCCCCTATATCTGAATTATCTGAGAAAAATTGTACTAAAACTATTGGTTCTAAATTCTACTATAGCTAACAAAACTATAACTAAACTTACCTTTTTGTTTTTTCTATAAAATTTGGGTTTTTTTTATTATTTATATAGGAACACCAAAAATAGGACACCCTAATGTCTAGCACTACAATCCAAGTCTGGTGCTCTTGTCCTTTGCTGATTTTAATTAATGTTCTATATTCATCACTATGTTTCTTATCTATTCTACTTGGTTTGAAGTCTGAATGTTGTTTTGAGTGTTCTAAAAACTAATTTTTTGATTAATAGAGGCTCTGATCTCTGTGACAAAATCCCTATTTTTTGCCCCCTCATCTAAGGGTAGGAATGAAAACATTTATATGACTACCCTCAGAGAAAGAGCCTTTCAAGAGTGTTATACTATGAAATACATCATATTGTAAAGATAATCAAAAATATGTCTCAAGATATAACATAATTTGTATTGGAGATTGTTAGATCAATAAGGGTATGCCTAGATAGATTAAAAAATGTAATAGCATGTGTAGTATAATAAATCGAAACTAGAAATTTTAGTTGTTAGTTGTCAAGGAGGGATGGAACATGATGTCAATCATAGCATCCAAAAAATAAAGATAATGCATGATGTGGATCATGGAATTGTAAATAGTGAGAAGAAAATAAGCAACAATCATAGAAGGTAAATAATCAAGAGGCATACAATAGTGGCCAAGGGGCCAAGAAAAATGGGACATGGGCACATGTCACTCAAACTAGAAAGTAAGCATACAAAGCATGTTCAAATTACACATACATAGATAATTGAAAATAAGCAAGGTTGGTATGAGGCCCATAAGCACATAGAAAATTATAAGCAAAGGACATTGGTAAATGTCTTAAGTCATATACAAGAGACAAAATAGGAACTGATAGATGCAATCACATATATCTACATGAAGAAAGAAATGAAAGCATGTAAATGCTAAAAATATAATTGCATCCAACTAATCAAAGCAAGAAGTGAAATTATGCAAAACATGTAGTATAATACTAGGTATATGATAAGAAAAACACAAGTGTTATATACTAGTGAATGTTGATAGAGTAATATATGTAAGCTAGTAGATAATGTACACTATCATGATAACTAGTGCATGTGGTGTAGGAATGACATAACCTGGATGGTGTAGTCATGTAAAAGATGTCCTTGGTGGGTAGATATGTCAATGTATGTTTCAAATGTAGAAGTAGGATGCCCCCTCAATGGGTATATTAAATCAATCAAGGATCTAGATATCACTATGCACACTCAAAGAAGATCAAGTGAAACATGGTAATGTATATAAATCGATAAATAATAGCATAAAATAACAAAATGTAAATCTAGCATGGTAGTAGAAATGTAAATCATGGATGATGCATAGAGTTAAAAAAAATTAGTGTTTTTTTTATTTGAATAATTTTGTATTTTTAAATGTTATATTATTTTTTTATTTTTACATTTTGTATTATTTTTGGTATTTTTAAAATAAGCTATGTATAATCAATCATAAAGAGACTATGTACAAGAAATTGAAAAGAATCTATGTATAATCAATAATAAATAAACTAAGAATAAATGATACTAACTAATGAGTCTCATGAGAGACTCCCTATCATGGTGTCCTATATCAAGGAGAGGGATCATGCATGATTGTGAAGCACAATGGAAGGGCTAAGATTATGAATCTAAAATTTGTGTATGTTGTAAATCATATAAAATCTTTGTAGTAGAAACTAACTGTGGGGTCCCCTTATAACTCTAATAAGTGGATGCAATTGTAGGGCTCTTAGGGACCCATCTGGTGGTAAGATAATCTCTCTAAAAGTGTGATCTATGTGTAGAAGTATGGGATCTCAATAATACTAATCTAGATATGAACATCAGAGCTAGAAATTGTCTACAGTCCTAAAACTATAGTTTCTCTAAAAGAGGCCTCTGTGGAAGTGTATGAACTCTTTGTGCTGGTAAAGAAGACCTTGACTATGGCTAAATCTAAACTAGAGTAAGAACTATAACTAGTGGAGAAGCTAAAGTTGGTGACTATAGAGTATTGGATGGATCTAAAATGGAGAGTGATAAATCATATGGAATTCCACCAACTATAACAACCAAATTAGCATGAATTAATTTCACACATCTATGAACTATAGAAGGTACAACTCAAACTTTTTATATCCATGGTTGACCAAACAACATTGTAAAGACTCTAGCATTAAGAATAATGGTAAATGGTGTAGCCACATGTGTAGATCTAACTTATAGAGGAAGTATAATCTCACCTAATGAACTTTGTATGTGCCCATTGAATTCACTGATAATTATGTCTATCAAGGTAATATCTTGCTCTAAATATCCCAAATACTACAGTAATGTCTTAGGGCACATATTCACACTAGATCCATTGTCTATGAGAACACTATGAATGGAATGATGATTAATGTAGGCTTTGATAAAGAGTGCATGGTAATCTGAATCATCCTCAACTATTTCCTACTCTAAGAAGGAGATGGAAGGTCTATCTAGAAATCTAGAATTATACACATTGATCATGTTGCTCAAAGTATGTGGCTTAACTGAAGGTGCCTGATATGTAGCTAGTGGAGGGTGTGCATGATATGCATGGAGAATAATTGATGTATCCCATATCTCTTATTTAGAATGCTATGGAAAAGGATCTAAGAAATTTTTTAAAGCCTTGTCCTATGTTTGATTTTCTTAAGGAGGCTCAACTAGAGTGATAATGTCAATAAGTTTTCCATCTATCAAGTCATGTATGTTGTGTTTCAAATAGATGCATCTATTTTTTATGTGGCTTGGTGCCCTATGAAAACACAAAATGCATTATGATCATATCTACATGGAAGAGGCTTTGTTGGGGCAATTTATCGAATAAGAAGGAGAGATATGATGTTAAATTCCAATAGTTATTGTAAGACTTTGGCTGGTGATACTAGTAGATTGATAAAATTTTGTTGAGGAGATGTTGATAAAACCACTCACTGAGGGGGCTCTAAAGTTTCATTAACTATAGGTTGATTTTTATTTTTGTTATCATTAACCTTTACTTTGTATGGGACTTTACTATTACTCTTGTTTGTTGTTTTTGATATGCTTGTGTGCTTGAGTTTGACTATTAAAATTAGTTTGAATTCCCTTTACTTTAGTTTATGACATAACTCAGTGAAGGAATAGAATCGTTTAAACATTATTGATTCATGTAAAGCTGGTAGAAGACTCTATTTGAAGAGGTCCTATAATTCTTGATCAGCCATAGGGCTAGTCATTTTAGCCAAGATAGTCTTACATCAGAAAAAATAGTTTGTGAGATGCTCATTTGACCTTTGTTTTTATTATGTAACTTGGGTATAAGAAACCTTTTCACCTATGTTAATGTTAAAATGAGCTAGGAACATGTCAGCTAAAGGATTAAATGCATTGCTTAACTGATTTGATAGACTATAGAACCATTATAGAGCATAATCCTTTAAACTCTATAGAAATAGCTTGGTTAGTAACCAGTCATTTGGTTTATAGTCCAAGCATGCTGCATGAAAATCTCTCAAGTGTGCTTCTGGATCACCCTTGCCATCATATAGATTAAACTTGGATTGAACAAAACCTAGTGGCAAGGGTGTAGAAGCAATTTGACATGCCAATGGTGTATGAAGTAGAGCAAAGGAATCCAAACCCTGTGTTGGTCTAGAGGCACCTTGCTCAAGATGTATCACCTTGGATTGAAGAGATTTTATCTCTTGCATAAGAGTAGCCACATCAGGAGATAAATATGTACTATCGATAATTGGTGGTGCCTCATAAGAAGGTTAGGCTGTTATAGGGGTTGTTGAGACATCATTTCCCCCTAGTGTCATTTGAAACTAATTACTTTTTGGTTTGAGAGGATTGACCATTGTTCACTTTTTATTCTTATTCTTGTAGTATTTTAAGCATATCAGGATGTTTAGTTAAAGGTCTAGAATTTCCCTCTTATTAGTTTTGTCAAAACTAGTATATTGAGCCATTGTTAATTTAGGAAAGAAAATTGAAAATGGATTGATTTTTTTACAATAAGTTACGTTAAGAAAAATGTGATGGAAAAAAAGTCCTAAATAAAGAAAACCTATAGTCCTAAAAATAACACACTAGGATATGCATAAAAAGGATACAAAGCTCACAAACATGTAAGGTGATACCTCAAGAAGGAAAGGGACCTATTATATGCAACTAGGGTTTGAAATAAATAATTTTCAAAATTACTATGGTAAATTTTAAAAATTAAATGGGAAAATTTGATTTAAATATGTAGGGAAAAAATCAAAAAAATACTTGGAAAATACTGGGACCTAATATAGGCAACTAGGTTTTGAATGAAATTATTTTAAAAATTACTAAGGTAAATTTAAAAATTCATTGCAAGTTTATGATTTAAATGTGTAAAAAATTATAAAATTTTGGGAAGAATCAACAAAGAATTTTCCCTAGGGTTTTTTGGGTTTTTTGTGCAAAAATTAAGTCAGGTTCACCAAATGATTTAACAATTATGGGAATAATGAATTTTTATTCTTATTTTAGTTAAGGGTCTAGATTAATAAATTAGTAAATAATATTTCAATAATTACAGTCTTGATTTGTATCTTTTTTTGTCTTTTATAGATTTCTAAAAATAGTAATAAATTAGGAGAAATATAACTTAGCTTAAAATAGGTTGAAACAGTTATTGTAGGGTCTGAAACTACCTATGTAGGATTGGGATAGTGTCACAAATCATAATCTATATTTCATTTTGTGAGAGGATAGGACCACCAAAAATAGGACACCTTGGGGTCTGATATTATCCTCTTTTGTCGTTGTTGTCCCAACTACTCATTGAGACTTTATTTTTTTGGGTTCTTTTCGTTGTTCATGTGTGATCTTATCTGTGAAATCTTGAGTCCTGAATGTCGATGACACTCCTTATAAAAATGATTCAATATTGAAACCTTAGACCTTCATTATGCTTGATATAACTTGAGAAAGAGGGGTGGTTACTATGTGTAATATGTAGTAAACATGTATCCACATCCCTTATATGGTCATGCTACCTCCATACCAATACTCTAAAGAGGGATCAAGCCAAATGTATTTCTCCTACTTAATGTGCTTTTTGTAATAGTGTAATTTGGATGTAAAAATGCCAAATTAAGAGTGCTTGAGGTGGCTAGGGATTGGTGTGATAGTTTGATTGTGTTTCTAGTTGTGTTGGGTAACTGTATGTAGAGAATAAGAAGGTTTGCCTTTTTGGTTTGTTTGTATTCTTGCTTGCTTTGTAAGATTTTTAACCTCCCTTCTAAATGGACTTTGAATGGGATTTTATATCAAACTTGTGGTCATGGGTTAAATTTATTCATGTTAGGCTAACATAATGATGGATAGGAATCAGATGGAATGATCGTTTGGCTCAAAATGTGATTGGATATGAGTGCCAAAAATGAGACACCCTAGGGTCCTATGTTGTAGTCTAGGTATGGTGTTCTTGTCTTATAGGCTCAATACCTAGGGGATATAATTATCCTAGGAAATAGAGTCTAGCTGAGATGGAATGATGGTTTAGAAGTCTATAGATGACTAAGAATGAGCAAAAAGGTGTCTAGAAGGGTTAAGAGAGAATACAAGAAGGTCATATGGATTGGGTGTCACAAACCACACTCAAGCTACCAATTTGGACATTTTATATGACTAAAGGAATTTAATATTAAAATCTTGGAAGGTGGTGACAAAGATGTGATTGTCATAAAAGCTTGGAAGTAGTAGTAGAAGTTACCTTGGAATTTGAAATAAATATTATTTTAATTAAAATAATGATGATTATTAAATATTTGAGTTATTATCCTTCACTCCCCATTAATTTCACTAATATCTATGCTCATAAATATATTCATAAAATGAGAAAAAATGACTCAATAACATTTTTGTATCTCGATAAAAAATATCAAAGAAATACCTAACTAGAAATTAATAATGTCCTTAGTCAAACTATGAATCCACGTATGATTGAGAACATAATGGAATTTATATATCTCCATTACATGACTAACCACAATGAACAAGATACTTTGATATGAATTTACTAGTTTAGAGAACATTTTTATGGGCATGAATCTAGCTAAGCTAGATGAAATTTAGATGGCTAATTTAGTTCAAACCAATTATTATAAATACCTCAAATATTCCTATTGATTTCTAAGATTATCTACGTTAATTATGGTGGTTAGAAGTTTCCTATGCGTTGAGAGAGAATGAATCCCATTACTTTTAAGTAACATTGAAGTGTTTCCATGGATTCTATTGAAATAAGAGTGTGAAAAGATTGTATTGTTTTAAGCAGAATTATAAGAATATCAATATTATTTCACATAGTCACTTATCTAGTGTTGAAACTAATCTAATTAAGAATTTATCCATATTGATTAGACATCATTCAATAGACTTGATAAACTAAAATGAGCTAAGTAATACTAATAGAATTCTTATTATGATAAAATTATTAAAATATCATACACACAAGATTACATATTGCACATGATTTGACTTGGGAAATTACTTTCAGGTATAATAAGCATCACATTAACTCATTATTTATTGTATTAACTCAACTGTTTACAATGTAATAATGTATTTTCAAGTTCTACTTTTCCACTACTATATTATGCAAATATATGGGCACATCAATAGGTAATTGTCAAAGAAATATTATAATACCAATCATACTAAAACCATGGGTTATATAAAAAATGGGATAAAACCATAAAAATACATGCCAATATGGTTCCAAGAGGGGGAAAGGACCCATTTTGGCTCTACAGTCTAGTAGAGTGTAAATCATGGAAAATACACAGTTTTTTGAAAAATATCCCACTTGTTAAATACTTTCCTTAGGGGGACACACGATCATACCTTTGATAGCTAAGGAAAAATATGCCCATTGATTTTTTGAATCAATAAAATTTCTTAATACAAAACCTTCATTATTGAATCAGTAATGTTCTTACATGCATCCACATTCTCTAATAATATCTTATTCTTCTCCACCATTTACTTTACAAAATGGTATTGTAAATTGATGTGTTTAGTTATATAATGATACTCAATGTTACTTAATAGAAAAATTACAATTTGAGAGTCATAATCTATCCTTATATCCTTTTGGACAAACCCAATAGCATAAATTAACCTTTGAATCCAAACTGCTTCCTAGCTTACCTAAGTAGCTGCCATGTACTCAATATTTATAGTGGATATCATAACACTAGCTTGTCATTTACTCATCCAACATACAAATCCACCAATAATGATGAACACATATCCATTGGTATATCTTTGGCATTCAAAAACTCCATCCCCTTCTGAATCCAAAAAATCATGTGAATTCAATGTATTACTTTTACCAGGATTACCCTAATAACAAATTGCATAGTTTGACATACTATGTAAATACTTGAAGATCCTATTCATCGTAGTCCAATGTTCATTTATTGGATTTAACATAAATATACTTAGTATTACCAATGCATGAGTAATTTTAGGTTTGGTATAGACCATTGGATACATTAAATTACCAACTATAACAACATACAATATTAAAGGCATGTCCTCAAATATTTATTTTATTTTATGACATTGTTCAGCAAATATCTTTTGACCAGTAAGAAAAGGATTAAGGTCAGTCTTACTTTATTTGTTTTAACTAAATATTTATATGTAGATAAGAGCTAAAAAGAAAGAAAGATAAGTGTAACTTATAGTGATTATAATTGATATTTAAAATAATAAATTGGAATTTTATTCATTTTAATTACGTTATAGGTGTAACTTATGATAGGTGTAAATACTAATAGATTTTGGGTAGGTGGTGGAGTTTAATAATGTGAAATGCCAATACAAATATGAGTTTTAATTAGATTATCATACCAAGGTTTTTCTTCTTGTTTGAAGAGCATGATCAAAAACTTGTGATATCTTGGGCATACAATAGAGTTTCAAGCCATTTTTTCCTTGGAAATATTATTTTGAGTCCAATGCAATGGTGTATCTATTTTGACACCATTTACCCCTAGTTATTGGTACAATCATAAAGAGGGTAA
This sequence comes from Torreya grandis, assembly GCA_037957365.1. NCBI lineage: Eukaryota > Viridiplantae > Streptophyta > Pinopsida > Cupressales > Taxaceae > Torreya > Torreya grandis. The sequence continues at coordinate 240,115 of JARHVA010001129.1, forward strand.
TATAATCATTAATCACTTTGGTATGTGACAAAAACAAGATAGGTGCCTCAAGATTGATATATTTTAATGCTTTTTTAGAAGAATATATTGAAGGTATATGTAATAGTGTTATTTTATACATATATTATGGGTATATAGAATGAAATTTACTTAATAATTTAGTGTTTTTTATTTTATTTTATTTTATTGAGTGGTAAATTTAGTGTTTCTATTGGAGCCCTTACCCTAGTAGTAAATATGAAAGTGTCTTACATATCATTGAAGCATAAAGAAGAGAGAGGAGACAAGAGTAGAAGGGAAGAGACATTTTAGAGGTAAAATGTGGCCATGAAATTTTAATAAACACTCTATTACATGATTTCCATTAAGGTTGGAATTTTAAAACTTTAAATTGGAAACCTTTACAAAATCTACAATGAAAAAAACATTTGAATTCAAAATAAGAAGTATAGTTATGAAACCAAGAGATAAGAAACAATCCCTAAAATTTTAAACACTAATCCTTCTTCACCCTTGTAAAATTCACAATCACTCCTTATTTGGGATAATAGGAGGGAATGATGAGCATAGTGATAGTTGGAGTTGCATACTTGGACAAAAAATTGTCCCAACAATAAACAAACTCTTAAGGAATTTTCCATGATGCAAAAATAAAACTAACTTCCATTGTAGAGTAGAATGACATTCCAATTTTCACAAGTTGGGTTATTATTCTATGTGGATCTACAAGTGTGTCTATAATAGCTATATTTCATAGAGGCTTTCCTTCATATATAAACATATATTCCTTTTCACGCATACCCCCTTAAGGATGTTATTTTTTACATGGTTTGGAAGGGGAGGCAATTCATGTTGATCTTTGGAAAGAGAAGGATCTCAAAACAAAATAAATAAAAATTGAATGCCCAAATAGAATTTAATTAGCATGTTAAGAGAAGGATCATCACATAATCAAAAAATTGTCACTCTAATGCAAACCATATTTTAATTATGCCAATAAATATTTCAATACCAAATTCTAATAACATATATTACTTTTAAATTCATAACCAATGACATCATTAGAGTATACAAATAATTTAAATCAGTCACACACTCATATGTAATTAACTTCATTAGCTATAATTCTAAAACAATCGATGATAACTTAAATTTTTGACCTTTAATTTCAATCATTCACACACTAACATGCAATACAATTCAGCAACTATGATTCTTATTCAATTTTGTTTGAATCATTCCCACACTAATATGCAATATAGTTAATTATATATGATTTTGTTTAAGATTTCATCAAGATTTCCTAAAAATAGACCACAGATTTATGAACCCAATTTATAAAATAAATATATTACTTTATTATAAAATGAACCTATAATGGCTCCAAGCCCATAAATCTACATCTATAAATTATGCCCAAAAATCTACATCCAACTAAAAAAATCCTTATATTTTGTGTGCCTAAATCAATAAGTCTTAAAATTTATAATTGCACTTGTGAAGTAAATATACAAACCTAAAATTAAATATATTTAGTGTTTCCTTGTTTAGGGGTCCTCATAATCATTTTAGAAATCAACATACCTTAAATTAAATTTATTTATTTGAAAAAAAGAGAAAATGTTTACTTGAATGGATGATAAGATAAAATCTACAATATTATTAGGAAACTTAAATATGTAATAAATATCCAACTCTAAAAAAGTCTTCACACCATTAAAAAACCATAATAAATATCATTTTCAGAGTTTAAAACTAGTCTCACTAGATCCAACATTTCACCCATTAATAAGAAATCAAACGACTATTGAAAAAGTGTTTACACAAACATATAAAAAACCAAAACAATAAAAAGGAAATTACTCATAAAAGAGACTCTGTTTAATATAATCATGGGCATACACAACCTAAATTGGTTGTTATTACATAAAAAGCTTTGATATGAGGTTATAAATTACCATATCATCCAAACCCTACAAAAATGACCACATCATCCCATCCCAAACACATAATATACTAAAAATAATTTTTATAGAAAATTTATTTGTAAAAAAATTGAATAACCCCAACACATAATACACTTATATGGCTTTTAGAACTAGGAAAATTAATTCAAGGAAATATTTCAAAAACACCATCTATAAATAAAGTTATTTAAATCATCCCAAGTCCATCAAATTCATCAAATTCCCTTAGAAATGGTGTTCTTATAAGGATTCAATAATTGGGCAAAGTAAGCCAAAGAAATATTTCAAAACCTCTAAATTCTTTTGATTTTGATAAAGGGATTAGCTTTGTCTATCTATATATAAATTGAATGCCTAATTATTATTTTCAATCTCTACAATGAAAATTTAACTCCATTAGTCTATCTTTGTATCAAAATAGTGACATGAGCATTGTGTTTAATAGTTATTAATGCAAGGTTTCAATATATCTCCTCCTTGTCTCTATTCTGGGCCATTTTCTAAACCATGCCCTACAAAATGAAATCAATGTTATTATTATTTCACAAATATTTTGTTACAAGATCAACATATTAATGTCACGTAGCATGGAATTCATGAGTTTAGATAAAATAGGAACTAGAAACAATGAAGAATACATCACCAAAACATTGGTTTTTAATTTCTAAATTGTTTCTAATATTTTTTGTTTCAACAAAGAAAGAAAGAGGAAAATGCAATGGTGGAAACATTAAAAAAAAATAACCATCCATTTATGAAGTGAGTATTATTGTGAATTATATGTGATAGAACCGTATTGTGGAGAAAGTGAAAGAAACCAATATGCCCCTACTATTTATATGCATTGAAACAATATATCGTAATATCAAATGTGGAGATAATAATATGCATTCCAAATGTGGAGATAATAATATTCATGATAATAGTGGGAGAGAATAAATGTGTGTTCATGTATTATATAAAATTAAGAGTGTGTAATAATGTAAGCTCAAATGGAAGCCAAAGTAAGTGTAGATAATTTATATGCAAGAATGATCAAGTAGCATGTTACAAAAGATGTGCACTATAGTCATTGTGGAATAAGTGTCATGGATTCTTGAATTAGGAGGGCCTAATAAAATCAAGCTAAGTTCTATAAGAAAATTCTATGTAAGAACATATGTACATATGTGTGCCAAGATACATAAATAAAGTGGATGAAAAATTTGAGATGCTATGTATAATGGATTCAGTTTATATAAATCCATGAGTTCAATGATGGGATGCTTGTATGTAGGTCTAGTATCATATATTATCATACCAATATTTTTCATTATCATAATCATAACCATCCCCTTGTTCATGAAATTTTGATACACCAATCTTATCATATTTTACATCTATAGATGTAAAACTAAAGATGCCATATTATGGAGTTATCTTATTGAAATTTTGTTTCTATTAAGTATGTTCATCATTATCATTATCTTGCATCTTATTTGTAACTAAATAAGAATCAAGTATCACTACTTGAATATTGAGAAGAGAATTTGTTCCTCCTTAGAATTCTTAACATGGAGATGTAATCATAGTATTTATAGTATAGGGACTATCATAGTATTCAATAAATGAAGTAGATATAGTGTTTGAACACATATAGAACACATTTATACCATTAGTATTTTTAGGAACATATTTCCTTAGAAATTTATTCATGAGAAACCCTTTCTTAAGGATGTTTTTTTTTTTCTTATATTGAATTTGTTTTTTCAACTTCTCTTTTGGTAATTGATATTTTAGTAACTTTTCCTTTGTGATTTTTTTGTTTGATAACTTATAATTTTATAATTTTTCCCTTTGATTATTTAATTATTCCCTTTTTAATTGTTTTTTATGTAACCACATTTTTCCTCCCATTCCTTTAATATCCTTTTTTGTTCTGATTTTTGTTTTTACAACCTTTCATGCTCTATTTTTTCATTTTGTAGTGTTTATTTATTTATTTCATATTTTTAAAATAAACACAATTAATCAAGGAACCGATATAAACTATGATAAGCATGCATACTAAATATAGTAATAAAATTACAACAAGAGGTAAGAAGGTTATTTGCTTGTTTGTTTCACTATTTTGAGTTATGGATATCTAAATACCACATCTCAGGACTATCTAAATGATTTTTATATGGTTTGTATTCATATGTTGTCTAATAGTCAATTATATTATGTTTGGTAAGTATCGATAATTGATATTGACCTGTAGTTAATAGTATTGACCCTACACACAAAGAACCTATGTTTTCATTTAGGATTATGCACCTGTGTCTTTAATACTTTGTTTGGCATTTATCATCTTTAAAATTGAATATATGAACCTTTATGATTAACTCCATTTCTTCATAAGAAATCCAATATCATTTATGGGTGTTTCAGATGAAAGGGTTGATTTGGACGAACATTGGCTAATCTTTGTTGACTGACCAAGTTAATTCTTCACTACATTTATAATACTCTGAAGAGGGATCAAAATAGAATGTGGTTATGTATTAATGTGTATGTGTTTAATTTTGGATGAAATTCTATATTATTTTTCTCCTATATTTACCTTTATTACAGGAATGTAGATGTAAATTTATCTTTATAAAATTTAGATTTATTCTTAGTAATTTTATAGGTGTAATTTCTAATCTTGTCTAGTTATTGATAATGCCAAGATCTTATCCCTAAAATATCTTAAAATGAATTTTTATATATAGAAGTCTCTAAATTTGAATGAAGACTTGGTGGCATGAAAAATCTAATCAAAATAAGTTAAAACATGCCCAAATAATGGTCATGAACTGAAGTGTGCCCAAAAATAATTGAAAATATGCATAGGTTAGTTCCATAATCTTTGGTCTCTATTAATAGTTTATATTTATTGTAAATGATAGAACCAACCCATGGCATAAATGTAATCTAGGATGAATGGAAAACTCAAATATACTTGCATTATGGAAAGTCTAACTAAAAAATATATGACCAAGGTGTCAAATAACCAAATATAATCAATAGAACAATGGAAAAATGAAAAGAGAAATGCCACTAAGTATTTAGTTTGTAGTTTTAAATCTATACATATAAAGTCACCTAAAATTATTGTGAAATTTTTTTTGTACCAAATTATTATATCTACAACTAGTAATCATAATTTCAAATTGGTCTCAACATAGTGCGATGACACAAACTTGAATTTAAATGGCCATAACTTTCACTTGGGATTATCATTTGAGACGTTCTTGGTCTATTTAAAAATTTGGTAATCACATCTTATTAGTAGTGTCCATGGAGCATAAAACCTCTTGTGAAGAAAACTTTTCATGGGTAAAATATCAATAAGACATTTGCATGATTGTTCAATGTTTTGTTGATTCAGTGAAGTAGTTATTAGGAATTTGGAGAGTTGGGGATTAGAGGTATAAAAGTGATCAAAAAATTATAAAATGTGTTGGTTATAAAGCACAAATATTAATAAAGATAAGATTTAATAAGGGGCTATAGAAAGATAATTGCCACATAGTCGAATAGAGAGACCATAGAGTAGAGAGGGGTCTCAACAGAGGAAGTTACAAAGTATTCAATAGAGAGTGAATGCAAGGCCCATATATCTCAGAGATAAAGAGAATTAAATGAAGTTTAAAGAGTCATTATAATTTTTATCTCATAAAGGCTATATTTCATTGAATAATATAAGAATATTTATCATTTTGTATTGTGTGGCTCTAGTTGTATGGGTCGAGGGTGTCCCTTTACCAAGACTCCCTACTATGACTACACTAGTTTAGGTTAGATATAATATTTGTTTTATGTTAATAATAAATAAATGTTATAGTTTATAATAAAATAAAATAATGTCAATAGATAATATCATAAATGTATTTTTACTAAATATTTCTCAAAGGATTTGGTTTGAATTAATTAAATGACATAATTTAAAACTTTTGAGTATATGTGAATGGTTCAATTTTAGAAAAAAACTATTGCTATTTGATTGACTATTTGAAGAATTATATTTTTTTCACTCGTCTAAATTCTACCAATACATGACGGTCAATTCATCTCCCCAATCCACATCTAATAAACACCCAAAAAAATATTTTTTCATTTTTTTGGCATATGTCATTGTAAAGATGGGTCTACTGGTAGAATCTTATAGAAAGGTTCATGAATATATTAAATTAGGTATTCCTAGTGGTTGTGTGTGAAAGGGTCATTTGGTTGCCCAATTACATATAGACTTAAATATCACTTAATAATTTTCAAAGCCTTATTTAAAATTAAAAACAACATTATTTTTCATTTTTATGGCATTTGTCATAGTGAATATGGGTACCGTGCAAAGATGTTTTAGGAAGGTGAATGAATGTGTTAATTGAGACAATCCTATTATTCATGGATGGAAGGCCTTTTTTTTGCCTAACAACCTTAAATATCATATTATAGTTTTTTAAACCTTATTTAAAATTAAAAACAATATTTTTTCTAGTTTGTTTATTTACTTTTTTTTCGATTGAAGCCCTATTTTTACATAGATTAGGTGTACATAATGATTCTTTGGCTTAGAACCAAGGATGGATGGGTATCCATTTTACCAAATTCCCCTGGCGAAAATTCCAACCTCATCTCTTTTGGTATCCTCTAAGATTTTTACTTTGGTGGATGGTTAGGGAAAACCTTTTACATCATCATCCTCACCAATATATTACAACCCACTTAAAGTTAATTTAATTTTTATGAAAGGTGAGAAAAAAATCATCATAAAAAAGTTCATTATAGAAACATGGCTTGGTCGATAAGGAGGACAAATTAATAAACAATGAAAAGTGAAAATCTTATTAAAAAGATTACATGCCTCTTAAATAATTATGCTGGTGAGGTCTTCAAATGTGAAGATACATCACCAAAAGTGAGGGGGGACAAAAATAAAAATATTATCAAGAATATTTCATTTATCGTTAATCATGGCTGTCAGGTTTTAGCATTTCTATGCATCCCTTCCACATTGTTTCATACACACTATTTTACTACTTTATCCCATGTGTTAATTTTCATTCTTTCCTTAATAATAAAGTCTCCTACCTTAATTTGTTCATCTTACATGTATATTCTCAAAATATTTATGCTATATTCCTACACTCCTTCCTTACCATATGCTAAGTGTAGTTCTAGTATCACCTTTTATGCGCAATGCACTAAGAAAAAATAATTTGATATTTTGGGTGGAGGTGATAGTGGAAAATGAGGTTGGATTTTCCTTCAAACAACATATAAATGAAAGGACATATAGAACATGAAAGTGGTGAAATATTTTAGGATTATCTGGGTGGTGATGGTGAGTTACAATGTGTTGTCATAGTTTTTGAAAATGGGTAAAAATAAATGGAAATTTAATTTTTGCTAAATGGCTAAAAAAGTAGTCCAAAACCATCAAAAATTTTAATTAATTAATTATTGATTAATTAAAAATTCACAACCAAATCACTTTTTTACCCTGAACTATTCTAAAATGCATTTGAGCCTCCCTTTAAATTTTTATAAGTTTTGAAAACACACGTTACTTTTCTAAAAGTTGTGAAAATTGTAATTTACCTTTTCTCCTTGGTGCAAATTAAAAAATAAATTTTGCATTCCTTACAATTTGCAAATTTTTTTCAGTCCCTATGCAATTTTCAAAATTATTTTGAGGTTTTGTACAAATTGTAAAATCTTTTTCATCTCTTGTGCAATTTACAAATTTGTTTTGGGTTTTTGTAAAAGTTGAAAATTTATTTTGATCTCCCATTTTTTTCGCAATTCCAAATTCTATTTTCCCAAGCCATGCAAGTAAACTTTCCACTTTCATAACCATACAATTTACAATAATATCTCTCCACTCTCATGCAACTTTTATGATTATTTCCCTAAGACATGCAAAATATAAAACATATGGATGACCTCACTAAGATTTGATAATGTTTCATCAAAATGTAATGAGTAGGTGTCTGACCTGATCACTTTAACCTTGCCAACATACTCCCACCTGTGATAAAATAAGAGCTTTAAAATATATATATATATATATATATATATATATATATATATATATATATATATATATATATATATATCTCCATGCAAGCATAATATAAATTAGATTTTTTTAGGTGTTATATACAAATGCATTGGTGGACATGTATTCCAAGTGTTGGAATACAAATGCTACACATAAACTATTTGACAAAAAGCCTAAAAGGGCTGAGGTGTCATGGAGTGGCAAGATCAGTGCATATGCCTAGAATGGGTGTGTTGAAGAGAATTTGGGGTTATTTTATCTAATTAAATGAGAAGGTATGAAGCTAAATGCCTTTTATTTGTCTAGTGTTCTTTGAGTGTGTTAAAATTCTATAGTTATAGAACAAGGTAATCAATTTCATCTCCATTCCATTTATGCTAGGTTAGAATAAAATGTTTTTGTGGAGAGTTCCCTTGTAGACATGTATGATAAATGTTTTATAATTAAGGATTAATGCTTGGTTTTTAATGATTTGCCTAAACGTAACATGGTCTCATGGAATGTTATAAGCATGGCCTGCCCTTAGCATGTGCATGACATGAAGGCATTCAAATTATTTGATCAAATGCAAGTTTCAGACATCAATCCCAATTATGTTAACTTTATTGGTATTCTCTCTACTTATGTAAATATCAGTTTAGTATATAAAGATTATGTGTATTTTAATTCTATGTATTGATATCATAGAATCACACTAAAAATGGATCACTATACTTACATGGTTGGCCTTCTTGGTTAGGTAGGGAAATTGATGGATTCAGAGGTTCTAATCAATGAAATGCCATTTTATCCTAATATATTTGTATGCTAGGCCTTGCTTGTCACCTGCATAGTCCATCGCTATGTAGAGCTTGGAACTTGCATGGCATAACATATATTGAATTTGGATCTAGAAGATCATGTATCATATGTGATGATTTATAATATATATGTTATATTGGGTCAATGGGATGAAGTAGGAAAAGTGAGGAAACTTATGAAAGATTTGGGATATTATCAAGGATGTGATGGTGAAGAGTTATGCCCTAAGTTATGTTCATGTGAAGCATGTAAGAATATTTTGGGGTAGTCTTTATTTACCTTAATTATGTATCAAAAGGGACCCATCCATTCTCTCTGTGACAAGATGCCAAGTCACAAATGATAAAAGAAGTAAAAATTTGACCCTACGAGTGGTTTGAATTTATATTATTTCACAATAGATTAGAGGAAAGATGCATTACTAGAGAAATTTTAGTATAATATAGGTATGTCATGGAGGAAATTAAGTTTCTCAATATGTAATTTTGGGATTGTCTACACCATGGGTAAATGGATCTTTGAGAATTGAGAGTAATAAATACCAATTTTGGATCCAATATAATGTCTATTGGTATTTTACCATAGAAAACATTTGTCATGGTAAATACAATCTATATGGTTGGGTATTGGATGTGCTTGGTTATTATATGAAGGAAAGATCTATTAACATATATCCAGGGGATCATCACTAGAGAAAAACATCAAAATGAAAATATAATAGAGGTGTGGAAATTATAAAAGATGGTTTGAAGATGCTCCTATTGAATTGCTTAATTCTTGAAAAAGGAAAAAGCATCCCCTAGGGTACCGAGGGGTTGAGACACATTATGTGTAACATAAATTTTCATATATTTAATGTGAAATTTTGGTCCCTAATTTTATAATATCCTTAGGTTTTAGGATTTGGGTTGTGTTTATGATCTATGAACCTCCAAAGAGTTAGTCCAATGTGGAGATAAGTTTATGAATAGCTAAACATATATTAGAATTGGCACCAGATGATATTTCTACCTATGTGTTACTTTCAAAACTCTATGCTACAGATGGTAAGTGGGAAGATGTTGAGAGGGTGAAAACAATATGGATGATATAGGAGTAGAAAAAGAGTCATAGCTATAGAAGCAAGGCATATTTTCGTGATAAACACAAAATAAGGATTGAGATTGTCTTCTATAAATAAAAATATGGATGAATTAATCATCAATCTTATAGTCCCCTAGAATCTTGTTTTTCACCTTCTATTTATAACTTTGTAAATGCAATCTCATAAATTTAATTCATGCAAATGCACTATGTCACTTTATAAGCCTCAAATCATGTGATTTTGATTGGCACATTTCAAAATGTGTAAAAACACCAAATAATTTCTACACTTTTCAAGTGGTGCAATTTAGTAATTTTAGTTTTTCATGTGGTACAATTGTACCAATGCACTTTTGCATCACTTAAGTGGTACATATTTGTAAAATCACTTTTACACTTTTAAAAATGAAAAAAATGGTCATTACACACCATAACCATCTTCCCACACTATAAATATGAGTGTTGGGATAATTATAGGGGGAATTTTTGGTAGTGAGACTAAGAAAAGATTTTGTCTAAAGAGTTGACATTTTTTATCAACTCAATAAAGATCGAAACTAGGATATTTTCGCAAGCCTTGTATTTGAAATTTCTTTGTGAGTTATATCTTTCGATGTGATTCACCTATTTCTATATATGTCATTTCAATTTATCTTCATAATCATTACCAAATTGTTAGATAATGGTAATTTCACATTAAGTATTTAAGTTAGATTATTCTTGTGTTATTTATATAAATGTTAAATCTCGATGGGGTTTAAATAATATTTTAATTTCTTTTATTGGTAAATATGGGATGGTTGTCATTAGTCTAATATTAGTATTAAAAAATTACCTCAGTATATGTTTTGCACTACTAAAGGTGTAATTATGTCTTCACCACCCATTGAATGAGAGATATTTTATACACATGGTGTTTTCCCCTTCTTGGACTATTCTGGTAAGTTTATGCATTTGGCAACCCAGAGTTGTCTTTCATTTTTCATAGGGTTATCATAGTAATTTCTATTTTTAAAAGACTATAATAACCTTGTTCTCCCTTATTCCTTTCCTTTATCTATTCTTCCCTTCTTTCCATTATTCCCTTCTTTCCCCACATTTCCTTTCTATCTCATTTATGTAATTTTAGGTTTAAATTACAAAACCCCCAATAGAAAACATTTTTATTGTAAAATAGTTATGAGTGCTTTTCCCCTAATTTTCCTTTTTTGGATTTTAATAAAGGTAGCTCTACCTACTAATAGGATAGGGACTTTATATTTTGTTACTAATTAATATAAGGACTCAGTTCCCACACTACTAACTCAAAGTCACCAATTTGTCCCCTTGACAAATTTTTGAGCCAATAGTTTTTGGTGACTCCAATAGGGATTGAGGTGCTTTATGCACATGAATTTTAGACATTTCAAGAAACCTCCCCTGGAATGAAGGTTGGATATTCCATTGAGAAGTACCTAGTGCCTACACCTTCTAGTTTTCAAAAATGGTGTTGCCCCATCCCAACCTCAATGCTCCCCATGTCCCATGGGGAAAACATTTTGGGACATTAGCTTTGGCCCAATACAATGAGTTATCATTAGGCTCAAGGAAGATATTCCAAAATTTATCGAGATAAAATGGTCAAGATGTAGATAAAAATATCTAAGACTTCACATTATCTTGTCACATCTTGGGAGTTATGTATGAGGATGTTGCTGTGAGACTTTTCATTGAAACTTTGATTGGACCTACTATTGAGTGGTTCTATCACCTAGAATATGGATGTGTTATAGATTGAAAATATTTAAATAATAAGTTCTTTGATATATTCAAATCAATTGTGAATTCATGTGTACTTTTTTCAAACTTCTTCCATATTCAAAATTAAGATGAGTAGATGAGAGAGTTTGTAGCACATTTTAAACAATTGTTGAGACTAGTCCCTCAAGCAAACCAATCAACTCTACCATTATTTTCATCCAAATATCAAGTTAATCTTGATGAGGAACAAGGAAAATGACTTGGTGGATACACAATAAGATGCCATCGAGATTGAATATGATTTGATCATGTCTTGAATGTTAAAGAAAGAGGTTTTAAAAGGTACTATAGCTTTTGTAAATGGTGATGAAGAAATAATGAAACATGATACAATAAAGAGTATACAATATTCAAAAAATATAATTTGAAGGCAAGTTCTTGATCAAACATGTCAAAAATCTAGTATGGAGAAACAAAAAGTGATTACTATCACATATGATTGTTTTAGTTTCACAATTATGGAAGAAAGTGAATAGTTGGAAGAACTAATGATTTATAAAAAAATAAACAAAGAATTTGGCTTCCCCCTTGGTGAAAAGAAAAAATATTTTCCTATTTCACTAGATTACTTAAACCCTATGGTTCTAGGAGAAAATGGATTATTTGAAAAACAACTGATAAAACCACAAATAGAAAGTAGTAATAATATAGAATGTGAAGTTATACTTTTTGAAAGAGAACATATTATGAAACTAGTTTTTAGTAAACCAAATGATCCCTTCTCTATCAAAATGAACAACTCAATATTCAAAAATGAAGACTCCTCAAGGATTTCATTTTTAGGGTTTACCATAGAAGAATTATCTATAGGATTTGAAATGAAAGTAGTTAATCCTGAACAAATCAAAAATCATAATCATGCCAAAGTTGAGATCAAAGAAGACATCAATGCATAACACAATGAATGGTTCCCAATAATCATTACAAGTTAAATGGAAATTTTCAAGGTATCAAAAATTGATGAAGATGATGATAATGACTCATCCATTAATGAATTCATTTCTACCATGAAAAGTGATTCTAGAAAATAATATCAACACCTTATTCATTCTATAAGATATTCATATTGGGGTTCTAGCTCAAAAATTTTCATTCTATAAGATATCAACTCCATAACACAATGGACATGGCCTGAGTCACATATTGAGATCTATTTATTTTCATAACTTCAAAATTTTGACATTACAAAGTCAAGGAATATTTTTTTAGTGGAAAAAAAGAAATTTGTTACATTTTGTAAGGCAAGCCACAAGGTTTGTCACTTTTGAGTATATGAAAGAAAGACACTTCTCTCTTTGCATTTTAGTTTGTGTAAAAACACATAATTAAAATGCCCTCACATATACTATCCTTTATAAATGTGTGAAATCACCTATCAAGTTGAGTACTTGATACTCATATACACTATTTCGACATGTGATAACACATGTCAGGTTGAGTACCTAACCCTCATATACATTATCTTTTGACATGTGATAGCTCTTCAATTGCTTGAGGACCCATCCCTTTATTGAAGACCAGATATTTTTCAAATCTATCAAAGTTACTATTAAAGACTCCATTTACCAATGGATAAAATGTCAACCTACAAAATTAGAGAATCTAGGTTCTTTTCATTCCTTATAGTTCAAAATCCCAGTCAGAGCCAGTTGTTATGATTTTTAAAAATGGGTAAAACTGGTAGAAATTCAATTTTTTCTAAATGTAAAAAAAAAGTGAACTAAGCTTGAAATTATCAAAATTTTGAAAAAATTAAATTTTTTAATTAATTAATTAATTATTGATTAATTAAAAATTCATGGCCAAATCACTTTTTTACCTTGAACTATTATAAAATGCATTTGAGACTTTCGTGCAAAAAAGTTGTTAACATTTCTTACAATTTAAAAAATTTGTTTAACTTTTTATAAGTTGTGCGAACACACATTACATTTCCAAAAGTTGTGTAAATTGTAATTTATTTTTTCACTTGGTAAAAATTTCATAATCAATTTTATGTTCTGTGTAATTTACAAACTTATTTTTCAATCCCCATGAAATTCATAAAATTGTTTTGGGGCTTCGTGCAAATTATAAAATCTTTTTATCTCTCATGTAATTTACAAATTTATTTTGGGTTTTCGTGCAAGTTACAATTTTTTTTTGAAAATTTGTTTTTCATGTAATTCCAAATTCTATTTTCTTAATCCATGCAAGTAAGCTTTCCACTTTCTCAATCATGTAATTTAATATTTTCTCTCTCCGATCCCATGAAACTATTATGATTATTTCCCCAAACCATGTAAATTATATAACACATGGGTGACATATTTGGGCTTTTAAAATGTTTCATCAACATGCAACAAATAGGTGTCCAACCCGATCACTTCAAATTTGTCAACATACTCCCAGCCTATGCTAAAATAAGAGCTTTAGAATAGAATTTAAACATCCACACAAACATAATAGAAAGTATATTTTTTTAGGTATTTTTTACAAGTGCACTAGTGAACATGTATGTCATGTGTGATAATATGAAGGTTACACGCAATCTGTTCGACAAAATGCCTAAAAATAATGAGGTGTTATAGAGCATTATGATCAGTGCATATTCCCATAATGGGTATGTTGAATAGGTTTTGGGGCTAGTTTTTTTATCAAAGGAGAATGCATGAGGCTAAATCTCTTTACTTTGTCTAGTGTTCTTCAGGCATGTTTGAATTTAGTAATTTTGGAACAAGGTAAGAATGTTCATGTCTATGTCATTTATATTGGGTTAGAATAAAATGTTTTTGTGGGGAGTACCTTTGTAGACATGTATGATAAATTTGGAAGCATAGAGAATTCATGGTTGGTTTTTGATGATTTTCCCAAACGTAACCTAGTCTCATGGATTACTATAATTATGGATTATGCCCAGCATGGGTATGGCATGAAGGTATTTGAATTGTTTGATCAAATGTGAGTTTTAGGCATGAAGCTCAATTATGTTACATTTATTGGTGTTCTCTCTACTTATTCAAATGTCATTTTAGAAGATATAGGCTATGTGTATTTTAATTATATGTATCGAGATCATGGAATCACACCAAAAATGGATCACTATAATTGCATGGTTGGCCTTCTTAGCTGGGTAGGGAAATTGATGGATGTAGAGGCTCTAATCAGCAAAATGTCATTTTATACTCATATAGTTGTATGGTAAGCCTTGTTTGGAACCTTCAAAATCCATCAACATACAGATATTGGAGCTTACATGGCACAACATATATTGAAGTTAAATCCAAAATATTGTTTATCATATGTGATGCTTTATAATATATATGTTGTAGTGGGTCAATGGGAAAAAGTAGGAAAAATGAGTAAACTTATGAAAGATATGGGATATTCACAAGGATATACTGGTGAAGAGCTATGTCCTAATTTCCATTTAGGTGAATCATGGTGGAAGATTTTTGGGTCAGTCTTTATTCACCTTAATTATGTATCAAGAGGGACCCATCCATTTTATTTGTGTCAAGATGCCACATCAAAAATGATTAAAGAGGTAAAAATTTAACCCTATGAGTGGTTTGAATCTCCATTATTTCATAAGAGATTAGAGAAAGGATGTATTATTGGACAAATTTTAGTACAAGATAGGTATGATGTGGAGGAAATTCAATCTACTCATTATGTATTTCTAGGATTGTTTGCACCAAGGGTAAAGGGATCTAAGTGAATTGAAGTAAGAAACACCAAATTTTGGAGCCAAGCTGATGTCTATGGGTATTTTACCATAGAAAATGTTTATCTTGGTAACTACAATCTATATGGCTAGGTATCGAATGTGTTTGGTGATTATATGAAAGAAATCTCTATTAACATATATCTAGGGGATCATCACTAGATAAAAATGTCAAAATGAAAATACAAAGTTGATGAAGGTGTGGCAGTTAGAGGAGATAGTTTTGCGAGGCTCACATTGCATTTCCTAATTTGTGACAAAGGAAAATGCATCCTCTAGGGTACCAAGGGGTTAAGACACAATATGTGGAACATAACTTTTCATATATTTCATGTGAACTTTTCATCCCTAATTTTATAATATATTTAAGTTGAACGATTTAGGTTGGGTTTTTTAACTATGAACCTCCAAAGATTTGGTCCTATAAAATGGAGATAAGTTTACGAATACTAAACATATGCTAGAATTATCACCAGATGATGTTTTTGCATATGTGTTGCTTTCATAAATATATGCTACAGATGGTGAGCGGGAAGATGTGATGAGGGTGAAATAAATATGGATGATATAGGAGTAGAAAAAGAGTCATGGTTGTATAAGTAAGTCATATTTTCTTGATAAGCACAAAATAAGGATCAAGATTATCTTCAGTAACAAAAAATATGGATGGATTTTTCATCAAGATAATAGTCCTATGGAATATTTTTTTGCACCTTAAAATTTTAATTTTATAAATGCAATCTTGTAAATGTGATTTATGCAAACGAACTATGTCACTTTGTAAGTCTCGAATCATTCAATTTTGATTTACACATTTTAAAAGGTGTAAAAACACCAAAGCATTTCTATACTTTTCAAGTGGTGATATTTAGTAATTTCATTTTTTCACATAGTGCAATTGCACCAATACACTTTTACATCACTTAAGTGGTGCATATTTGTAAAATCAGTTTTGTTCCTTCAAGAATGCAAAAAAGTGGTTATGCACTATAACCACTTTCCCACACTATAAATATGAGTGTTGGAGTCATTGTAAGGGGATATTTTGAAAGTGAGACTATGCAAATATTTTTTTTGAAGAGATGAGCTTTGTTATCAACTCAATAAAGATTGAAATTGGGAAATTTTTGTAAGCTTTATATTCAAAATTTCTTTGTGAGTCATATCTTTGTATATGATTCACCTGTTTCTATATCTATAATTTCAATTTATCTTCATAATCATTAATAAATTGTTAGATAATAGGAATTTCACATTAATTATTTATTTTAGAATTTTCTCATGTTATTTTTATAAATGTGAAATCTCGATGGGGTTTAAGCAATATTTTAGTTGTCTTTTATAGGTAACTATGGGATGGTTTTCTTTGGTCTACTATCAAAATTAAAAAATTGTCTCATTGTATGTTTTGCACTCCTAAGGGTGTAATTATGTCTTTACCACCCATTTAATGAGAGATATTTCATGCACACAGTGTTTTCCCCTTCTTGGACTATTATGGTAAGTTTCTACATTTAGCTACCTAGAGTTGTCTTTTATTTTTTCTAGGGTTATCATAGTAGTTTATGTTTTTATTAGACTATAATAACCTTGTTCTCCCTTATTCCTTTACTTTAATGATTCATCCCTTTCCCCCCCCTCATTTCCTTTCTATCTCCTTTATGTACTTTAAGGTTAAAAGTATGAAACCCCCAATAGAAAAAAAATTGTTGTACAAATAGTTGCAAATGTTTTTCCCCTACATTTCCCTTTTTGGATTTCAATAAAATTAGCTTTGCTTGCTAATAGTAGAGTTACTTTGTCTTGTGTTTCTAAATAACTCAAGGACTCAGTTCCCACACTGCTAACTCAACATCACCAATTTATCCCCTTAATAATTTTTTCAACCAACACAATGACATGGTATTTTAGGTGATGGAATTGAAGAAGCTCAAGTAGATACAAGTGAAAATTTCAATGACATATCACATCAGTTAATAAAATGTGTAGCTTCCACACAACTATTTCAATTATCTAATACATGATAGAAATAAGTGTCATCTCAATGAAAAATATGTGTCAGATATCCAACAATTCCTCTAAAAATGTAAAGAATGTATTGCATGTTAATTTAGACAAGTATAAAACTAATTAGATAAAAAATTTGATGGCTTTAACTATATAAAAAATAATTGGACAACTCTAAACCCAATTAAACAAAAAATGGAAGATGTTTCTTCAATGAAATATGTTTCTTATATAATATAATAAATCAATTTAGGATGCCATATGTAAATATATAAAGATAAAAATATTTTCAAGATTTTAAATTATCATTATTAGTAATACTAATATAAGCCATGGTATTTGAAACAATAGTTCACAATTATTTTTATTTGGTGATTGGAAGAAAGGTAAATTACCACCAGGATGACAAACACTAGCATTTTTGACATAAATATCCAGAGATAATTTGTTTACATGTGTGTGTGTGTGTGTGTGTGTGTGTGTGTGTGTGTGTGTGTGTGTGTGTGTGTGTGTGTGTGTGTGTGTGTGTGTGTGTGTGTGTGTGTGTGTGTGTGTGTGTCTTAGTCCCTAAATCCTAAAAAAATCAATTTATCCCTACTAAACATCATTTAGAGTAATAATTAAGTTCACTTGGCTCAATTTGGCCCAAATCACATCATTGATTTCCCAATTAACTAATAGGCTCAATATGTTATGACATTGGGGAAAATTGAGCCTAAAATCACATTTTGTAGTCATAAATAGGTTTAATGAGATCAAATTAGCCCCAATTTTTTTTATTAGACCTTATACCATAAACCATAAACCCTATACCTTAAAAACCCTAAATCTTAAACCATAAACCATAAATTCTAAATCTTAAACTAGTAAATTTATCCCTAATCAACATCATTTAGAGTAATAATTAGGTTAACATTTCTCAATTTGGTCTAAGTTACATCACTAATTACCTTGATTGACTAATTAGTTCAATTTTTGATGGAATTAGGGATAATTATGCTTAAAATAAAATTATTTAGTCATAAATACATTATCCAAGCTCAAAATATCCCTAATTGCCTTCATAATTGGTATGTATACCCTAAACTTTAGGACATAAGCCCTACACCCTAAAACTTAAACCCTAAATCATAAACCATAAACCCAAAACCAATTGGTTTAACCTTAATTAACATCTTTAGAATAATAATTATGTTCACATGGATCAATTTGACTCAAATTACATCATTGATTGTACCAATTGACTAATTAGCTCAATTTGTGATGATATTTGGGCTAATTGAGCCCAAAATCATAGTTTATAGTCATAAATAAGTTCAAAAAGCTCAAAATGGTCCAAATTACATTTAAAATTGGACCTTATATATCTTAAACCCTAAAACCTAAAACATAAACCCTAAGCCATAATCCCTATTTCTTAAACCATAAATCATAAACCCTAAACTTTAAACCAATTAATTTATCCCTAATAACCATCCTTTAGAGTAATATTTAGGTTCACAAGCATCAAGTTTGCCCAAATCATATCATTTATTTCCCCAATTGACTAATTGGTTCAATCTATGGTGACATTGAGGCTAATTGAGCCCAAAATGACATTTTATAGTCTTAAATAGGTTTAACAATCTCAAATTGATTACAATTCCCTTTATGATTGGACCATATACCCTAAACCTTAAACCTTATACCTCAAATTATAATCCCTAAAGCCTAAAACCTAAATCCTAAATCATAAACTCTAAACCCTAAACCAATTGATTTAGCCTCAATTAACATCCTTTAGAGTAAGAATTAGGTTATAATACTCAATTTATCCCAAATCACATCATTAATTTCCCTAATTGACTAATTAGATCAATATGTGATGACATTGGGGATAATTAAGCCCAAATTCACATTTTGTAGTCATAAATAGATTCAATAAGCTTAAATTAGCCCCAATTACTTTTGCAATAGGACTCTATACACTAAAACCTAAACCCTAAGCCTTCAGGCCTAAACCTTAAATCCTAAATTATAAACCCTTAACCCTAAAAAATTATATTTATCCCTAATTAATAAATTTTATAGTAATAATTATGTTCACATGGCTCAACTCACCTTAAATTGCATCACTTATTACCCTAATTTACTAATTGTCTCAATCTATGATTACTTTAGGGTTAATTGAGCCAAAAATCACATTCTATAGTCACAAATAGGATTAGTGAGCTTGAATTTTCCCTACTTTTTTGTGATTGGACCCTAAACTCCAAAATAATTGATTTAACCCCAATTAACATACTTTAGAGCAATGATTATGTTCATGGGGTTCAATTTGGCTAAAATCACATCACTAATTACCCTAATTAACTAATTAAATCAATCTATAACGACATATTAACATGAATTTAGACATCTTATTGAGTTTATTATAAGATTTTTTTATTTTCAAAGTTCTTACATGGTCTTAGTTGATGTTAATTATTAAAATTAAATTTTTGTACATCAATAAAAGTGAAAACCTAATTCTAACTGTAATCTTGATTTTATTTTCCTAGCTAAATAGATTGGTTTAGGGTTTAGGGTTTAAGGTTTTATGTTTTAAAGTCTAGGTTTTATGATTTAGGGTTTAGGTTTAGGGATTTACAGTTTAGTGTTTTAGGGTTTAGGTTTTAGGTTTAGATCTTTATGGGTTTAGGTTTTAGGTTTTAGGGTTTGTATTTTATGGTCTATGGTCTAATCACAAAATAAATTGGGGCTAATTTGAGCTTATAGAACATATTTGTGAATACATAATGTGATTTTTAGCCCAATTAGTCCCAATGTCATCATAAATTAAGCCAATTAGTCTATTGGGGAAATCAATGATGTAATTTGGGCCAAATTAAGCCCTATTAACCTAATTATTATTTTAAAGGATGTTAATTGGGGCTAAATTGATTGGTTTAGGGTTTATGATTTAGGGCTTAGGGAAAGGGTTTAGGGTATAAGGTATAAGGTCCCATAATGAATGTAATTGGGGCTAATTTAATCTTATTATACCTATTCATGAATAAATATGTGATTTTGTGATCAAATAGCTCCAATGTCATCATAGATTAACCCAATTAGTCAATAAGGGAATCAATGATATAATGTGGGATAAATAGAACCATATGAACATAATTAATTTAGGGTTTATAATTTAAGGTTTTAGTGTTTAGGGTTTAGTTATAGGGTTAACTTCGTAATAAATGTATAGAGTAAGGAATGCTTACACATTTTTGAAAACTTACACTATGTGTGTGGTTCTAAAAACTAAAATTATGTACATAGTTTAGGCTCAGTAATCAGTAAGCCTATGATCCAAGACCATGTACACACTTTTTTAAAACACATACAAGGAAATATTGAAATATCATTAAACATAAAAGGTTTCCACTTTTTAGCCCCCAAACTTTGTACACTTACCCATAGTACACATTACTTCACATGGTAAAATCCTTTTGTGTAAAAATCCCATCACATTAACTCCTTTAATGTATTAAATCAATCATTTACTTTATAATAATGTACTTTCAAATTTTACTTTTCCCCTAATGTATGTGTGAGTACATATAGTCAAATCAATATGTAATTATCAAATTAGTATTACAATACCATGTTTTATATAAAACATGGAATAAACCACACAAATACATTCTAATATTATCCCATAAGGGGTGATGTCCAATTCTATTCTATAGTATAGTAGAGTTTAAATAATGGAGAACAAACAAAACATTTTTGAAAAATACCACTTGTTGAATGCTTTCTTTAGGGGGCCACAAGACCATAACTTCAATAGCTAAGGACAACTATGCCCATTGATTTTTTACACTAATAAAATTTCTCAACACACAACTTTCATTAGTGAATCAACAATGTTCTCATATGTGCTCACCTTCTCTAATAATACCTTCTTCTAATTCATCATTTCCCTTACTAAATGGTATTGCACATTAATGTGTTTGATTATATAGTGATATTCAGGGTCTTTTTCTAGATAAATTGCACTTTTAGAGTCACAATTTATCCTTACAACCTTTTTAACAAGCCTAATAGTGGAGATTAACCTTTGAATCTAAACGACTTCTTTGTTTGCATGAGTAGCTTCCATGTACTCAACATTTATGGTGGATATCTTGACACTAGACTCTTGTTTTATCATCTAACTTATAGCTCCATAAAAAAAATTGAACACATACCCATTGGGAGATCTTTGGCAATCAAGATCTATAGGCCCATCTCAATCCATAAAATACTATGCCCTTAACCATTGGCATGTCTAGGGATATGTGTGGCCAACTTATGGATTGAATAAGCCTTTTACATATTATTTTACATTTATATATGCACCATTATTCTTATTAGGTATGTCTATGGGTTGTTCATGTTCTTGTTAGACTATATATAGGAGGTAGGGTTAGTTGTTCATCATCATATTGGAGTATTCATTTCTTATCACAAGCATTTAGGAGGTTTCCCCCTTAAATTGGATCATATATTATTCATATTTTATGTAATATTTATATTTCATTTTGATCTATTTATGTTATTCTACTTATTTAGTAAAGTAATATCATTACAAGTGGTATTAGAGCATCGATTTGGGCCATAATCAGGTCAAAAACACTAGATCTTGGAATTTGGCTATATCTCACAAATGGTTATGAATTTACTTTCAATTGTTTTACTAGAAGTTAAAATACATTCAAGAAAGCTTCAATTAAAATTTCATCTTATTTGGATCTATTTTTCAAAATTTATCTCCATTTTGTGATTTTTCATAAATTCACTCCATAGCTCATAATTTGTAGAATTTTTCAAATCTATTTACATTTTTAGAAATTTTGGAAAAAAATATTTTGGTTATATTATTTTATATTTTGGATATGAGGTATAAATATTTAAAAATATTCATGGTCAATGTTGGATCAACGGGGCCAAATAAGGTTCAACGTCAAGCCTTCTTATGGCTAGTCCTAACACTCATGGAAGGGTGAAAGGGAAAGACACCCCTAAAAATCCTTTAGGGAATGAAATTGAGTTTGAAACCTATGATATGATGTCTTTAGAGATGATTTCTCAAATTTAATTGAATTTATGAGGCCTGATGCAAAAGGATGTGGAAGTCCAAATTCAAATGTCAGCAATGCAAGGGGAGCTTAATGGTGTAAACAATCAATTGAACTAGATCATGGTATAACTAGATACTATTTCATCTCATTTTCCACACAAAAACCCTCCACTTTTTCCTATTGGTCCTCTTCCTCTCCACACTAATACCACCAATATGAGGGTGAAACCCATGTTGCCAAAAGTGGACTTGTGCAAGTTTGATGGTAAGGATCCACTCACTTAGATAACTTAGATTGAAAATTTATTTGATTTACACCAAAATACTAGTTCTCAAAAGGTGGTCATAGTATATATGTACTGGACCTTGAGCCATTCATTTGGTATCATTGGTTGTGTGCTCAAAATAAGAAGACTTGTGCTCTTATTGCATGGTCAATATTATATGATAAACTGATGTCTCATTGTCGAGATAATATTTCTTAAAATTACTTTAAGTAGTTAGCCAAAATGTGACAAATAGGAATAGTGAAGGATCATAATCATCAATTTTAGAATTTATCCTTATGTGTGGAGGACATTACTGAGACAAATTTGACTGACATTTTTTTGGGTGGACTAAAACATAATATTCAATTGGAGGTTTACATGTTTAAGCCCACAATTGTATTTAAAACTATACCAAGTTCATGCTTAGTAGAAGAAAAAGAGCTGAGAAAATGTCATCTTTTCACTACTATTTAGGAACTCACCTTCCCAACTCCATCACTACCTCAACCTACTATATTGACATCGTAACAAATTGAGGAGAAACATGCCAAAGGGTTGTGCTATGGTTGTGATAAAAAATGGAGCAAAGGTTCTTGATGTGCTGAAAATAAGTTGTTTTACATCAAAAGGGTCGATGAGGATGAAGAAGATGAGGAGGCATCTAGTGAGGGTTTTAAATAACCTAAGGATGAAGTTGTATATTCTCAACCTACTATCTCTTACCATGCCCTTGCATGTATTTATACTCCTTGAACTCTTAAGGTGGTGGGTTTACTTAATAAATAAAAGGTCATGGTGTTGATTGACACAAGAAGTACACATAATTTCATTAATAGTAAGTTAGTTGTGATCAGTCCACATTATGACTCATTATTTCCATGATATATCATCCTTTATAGCCTTAAACATGTCATTTGAATTGATAATTGCATGTAGCCTTAGGGTTTATAACTAGCCTAAGGTATAAAATGGATGTTTTTATCTCTATAAGCTCATGTGAATCTAAGATAACATTATTTTCATGATGTTCTAACCATTTGCATGTTTAGTCTTCATATTTTTATATGTACAAGTATGATAGTATCTAAATAAGAGTTTTTCTAAGATCTCATGAAGATAAGGATGTTGCATGACCAATAATTGATCATTTAAATTTAGTTACAAATTCTATCAATTAGTTATGGATTACAATCATTAGCTATGGATTTTTCCAATCAGCTATGGATTACAATAGTCGACTATGAACTATGACAGTTATGTTATAGATTCTCATATTTCACTTCAAATTTGGATACAACATGTTCTAAAGCATTCGAGAAGATTTTCCACTTATTCCATGATGATCTAAAACTCATTTTGATACTTTCTATTTCTATACATATCTATATATAGATTCCTAATTTTATATAGCCTTCCATTTATGAAAGTTGTTATTATAGGTTACAACTCTAGAGTCAGAAGATATGGTTATCTTGTATGTAAAGTTTTGGTGGTTAGATATAGTTAGATATAGAATTTGTAATCTCACATGGATCTTTCAAATTCTATGTATATCTTATTGCAATGCTTTCTCTATTTGGCTATATCACCCAATCTCTCTAAATATCTTCTTGATCTAAGACAGTTGAGTTGTTTCCTAGTTTATAGAATAATTAGTTTCTTTTAAATATAATAAAAGGATAGATCCATGTTGGATCTGTAGATGCATAGAGAGAAACATATATTATAAGTTTAGTTATTTTTAATATAAGAAGACTCACATCAAATTACTTTTTCATTCCATGTGTTAAGATAGCATTTTAAGAGTGAGTTAATTTAAACTTGAATCCAAAGGTGAGTAAGGGCCCACTCCCAAAGGAGACAAGAGATGTTACTTTTGGTATTTATAAGTTTATTTCTTATTTGTTTCAATTGGAATTGATATATATGCTCTGTGTGATTACACGTATAACTTGTAGGATATAATAGATGTTAATGTGTTTACTTTCATATTTGAATAAGAATTTATCATTTCTTCAATTCTAGTAACTTTAATTTTTCAAGTGTTGGTTTGAGATTTGGTTTTAATTTGTTTACTTTGCAGCATTGTGTGATTGCTTTTAAGGTATTCAATTCATTAGTGTGGTGTGTTTACATTTCATGCAAGAGTGTTTCTTTTAAGCATTAATTTATATTCTTAGGAAATAGACATTTAGATTAGTAAAACACCAAAAACTCCCAAATAATACTATTAGTTAAAACCAATAAGTATCTTACTATATACATCCTTGGACACTAGTCCTGGTAAGAATTGACACCAACATAGATTGGTTAAATGAAGGGGTAATAATGACACACATCATTTTTGGTGTAATTTTTGAGGAATTCTTTAAAAGTGTTAGTAAGGTAAACACTCAAGCTAACGATCAAAATATAAAATAAAAAAAATAGAATAAATTACTCTCTTATCAAATACAGGTATATGAGTAGGCAAAGTGATTCACAAGGAAGATTTGTTCCAAAATATCCTTATCCTTTAGGAGAAAGAATCAAAGTACTTTTAGAAAAGGTAGAAAGTTTTAAGAAATAAATAAGTGAGTCTTTTATAAGTACCTCTTAGGATCTAAAAGAATCTTCCTCTGAAATATTTGAACTTTCAGACATTGAACAGCTAGAGGACCTTGAATAATCTCCTTCTCTCAATATAACTCTATTTGCAATGGGAGAAAATATAGGCCAAGTAGAAAACCCTCACAGGAATCCTCCTGATAGAACTTTCTCTTATCCTATTATCTTTTAGAATAATGATTGAATAATAATGAAAAATATTTCCCTATCTAATCTACCTAAATTTAGAGGTCTATCCATTGAAGACCCAGACCAATATATTTTAAAGCTCAAAGTCCTCTACCAAACCAATGATTACACTTGAGATAATCAAATGTTGAATTACTTTCCTTATACTCTGAAGAAAGGAATAATGAGGTGGTTCATAGGACTAACATGAAACTCTATTAGCACTTGGATAAAAATGGAAATAGTATTCTTGAACAAATATCAAGATTACTGTAGGGTCAATGATAGAAAAGAAGATTTTTTAAAAATCAAGCAAAATGAAGATGAAAACCTTGAATATTACCTAGACTAATGTGCTTTTACCCATAATAGATGTGGCTATGATCTATCCGAAGAAGTGATAAAAAACAATTTACTTAAAGAACTCGATGATTCCTATAGGGATTATTTTAATCTCATGGGGAAGGTAGATATTACCAAACTAGACTTCTAAGAGATTACATATTTATGTACCAACTACTCTAGGATAAAACCTATCAATAGAAAAGGGAAACTATGGAAATATAGTGATATAAGCCAACTCATGAAGGAACTATCAAACTTAAAAATAGATATACTAGTTTAACTAAACATAATGTTAGATGGATTGCAAGCTAAAGTTAAATCTAATATTGAACCACTAAAAATATATTGTCTAAAGTGTAGATTAAAACATGTCAGGGACTATCCTCTAGACAAAATATAAATCTATGGAATATGTGATGCTCAAGATCATGACACAAAAAATTATAGTCACCTTACTACTCTTAATATCTAGTTCAAATAGAATGTACAACCCATATAAGAAATAAAATATGTTCAAAGACAAAGAAATACCTTTTTAAAAAATCAACCATAATAGTTGGCTTAGGGATTCCTTTTCCATAATGGCATGCACCTCCACAAGTGTGGGTAGAACCACCACAATGGGGAGCTTAGGAATTGATGCCATAAAAATGGATGATGCCCTAACCTTTTCAATAAACTTACATACCCCAAGGTCACTAGCATCCATGGGAAAATCAACATTGGAATCCTGGTCCAAACTATAACCAACAACAACAAAGAAGGTTTTCACAATAACAAGCAATAATGGCTCCTTAAGGAAATCAAGAAACCTCTACAAAGAAAGTAAACCAACCTCAGTGACTTGCTCAGCTAGTAGTAAATCTAAAGAACATACAGGTTTATTTAAATGAACAAGGTGAAACCATAGGGGTAAGTGTTATTGAATGTATGGATGTACATATTAGGTCAAGAAAAATGTTACAATAACCTTAGATTATCATCATAGAAGTATCTCATGAAAAATCAAGTCAATAGACTCAACCAAATAAATAAGAGGAGTTAAGAGAGAAACCTGGGAAAATAAAGGAAGTCATCATAACTCTTACATCTATTCTTTTTCCAAAATGATTGAAGGAAGTGGAAGACTAAAAGGAATATGAATTAATTTAAGAACTCGAGAAGCTCAACATAGAAATTCCATTATTAGATGCCATTAGGGACATTTTAGAACTAAATAAAGTGATCAAAAGTTTATGTATTAATATACTTGGCATAAAAATACAATATTATAAGACCATATAGGTAGATGGAAAGCTTACTAATTTATTATTAGGTAATCTACTTTTGCCTAAATATGGGGATTCATGGAGTCCTATCATTTCTATAAAGATTGGAAAGTAGGAGATACCAAATGAATTGGTGGACTTTGGAGCTGCTATTAATGTAATGAATATAGACACCATGAAAAATATCTCTCTAATAGATATACAACCCACTACCACAATTTTATAAATGGTAGATCATTCCACTATCAAACTAGAAGGCATTATTAAGGATATAACATTGACTATAGATTCATGGGAATACCCTATTGATTTTATTGTCCTCTAACATAAAACAAACAAACTGGATACCCATTGATTTCAGGAAGTCCTTGGTTAGAAACTATATCATCATTGATTGATTATATTTTAGGGGATATGACCATCTCTAATGGTCTTAAATCAAAACATATTTCTTTATATCCACCTGCTCAAACATCAACTAATCCTATCAAACAATTATGGGTAGATCATCCTAAATAAAAACATGATAATGTCTCTTCTCTAGCAATGGTCATAATTACTAATCATATGGAATTATTATAGGATGATTTATTAATAAGTATCAAAACTACTACAGATCTTGATAGTCTAGCTCTGGGTTTTGACAGTCTAACTATAGATCTTGATAGCCGAGTTACAAATCTTATCAGTCCAGCTATGTATTTTGATATAGGATCCTATCATGATGTCATTTCATATCCTTCTAATCACCTATCCTTTTCCACATCTTCCAAAATTTTGTATGACCATTAAAATATTTAACACAGTGTTATGTAGTGGGCACATGAAGGTCAAAATTCTTTTTTGATAGCCTTCCATTATCCTTTAGCTGGAGTGATTTCTATAGGAGATAAATTTTTCAAAGATAATATCATATTCCATACATTGTTACCACATCCTTTTCCTCTCAAATTTTTGATGATTTAATTCAATGAAAAATATTCTTCCCATCTAGGCACTAAATAAATCATAGTAGCACCAGGAAAGACACTCAACATAAACAGTTGGTTGACAGGTGATCAAGAAGTGGAAGTATTTGATGTACTCAAAAATCATAATCAAACTTTTGGTTGGGAATATCAAGGCATGAACATAATCCAACTAAGTTTATGCACACATCATATCTACATAGAGAATATTAAACTATTAAGGCAACCTCAAAGAAGAATTAATCATGCATTAAGAGACATTATGAAAACTAAAATAAAAAACTTGCTAGAAGTGGTATTCATTTATCCTATTTATGATAACCAATGGGTCTCTCCTTTGGTTATTATTCCTAATAAAAATGGTAAATGGAGAGTATGTGTAGACTATAGGGAATCGAACAAAAAAACCATAAGAGATTACTTCCCTTTACCCTTTATTGACCAAGTACTTGACAACTTGGTAGGGAAGAGATATTTTTCTTTCTTGGATGGCTTTAGTGGGTACAACCAGATACAAGTGGAACATGGAGACCAAAAAGACAAAACAACATCTACTTATCCATGGGGGAAATTTGCATATAGGGTATTGCCCTCTGGTTTATGCAATGCACCTACCACTTTTCAATGAGCAGTCCTAATCATATTTTTAGATTTAACCAATGACTGTGTGGAGGCTTACATGGATTATTTTACTATTCATAGATAATCCTTTGATTAAAGTTTGAGAAATATTATAAAATTATTAAAAATATGTGAGGAACACCATCTATCCTTAAGTCATAAAAAATGTTGGTCATGGTAGATGAAGGTATAATTTTAGGACATATATTTATACAAAAAGAATCCAAGTAGATCCAAAGAAAATTGAAGTCATTTCAAACTTACCTATTCCTCAAAACCAAATTGATATTAAAAACTTATTAGGCCATGTAGGATACTATAAAAGGTTTATAAAATATTTTAGCAAAATGTTTTCTCTAATTTGTGCTTTGTTAATAAAAGAGAGTGAGTTTGTCTAGAGTCCAAACTACCAATAAGCCTTTAAGACCATTAAGTAAAAACTAAGTTCTACACCAATCCTAAGAGGACTTAATTAGTCACAGCCCTTCCATTTCTATATTGATGTATCTAATCATGCTATGGGAGATGTTCTAGGACAAAAAATATGAATATGGATAGATGTATGTCATATACTACATTAGCAAGAACTTGAATTCAATTGAAATAAAATACACAACCACTAAGAAATAATTCCTTTATGTAATTTATGTCATAAATAAGTTTAGACATTATATTAATAGTTATAAAATATTTTTATATACTGATCGTGCAACTATTAGATATTTGATGAACAAACTAGTGGTAGGAGAAAGAATTATTAGATGGATATTACTGTTATAAAAATTTGATATAATAATTGTTGATAGACCAAGAAATTTCAATGTGGTTGTTGATTTTATTTCTAGATTGAATAATGCAAATGAAGAACTTGTAAAAGATATTTTCCCAGATGACCAACTATTTTTTATTATAGCACAATCACCTTGGTTTATTGATATAGTAAAAAATTTAGCTACAAGGAAGTTTCCTATTCAGTTTACCAAAAAGGAAAATAAATGTTTGATTAAAGTTAATTCTTATTATAAATGGATTAAGGGTATATTGTTTAAACTTAAACTTGATCATGTTTTCTATACATTTTTAAAGGAGAATGAAATGTATGACATGATTTGTGCCTATCATGATG
>JARHVA010001129.1:275000-372500 GCA_037957365.1 Torreya grandis
TACCAATGGTCTAAGATCTGTGATCATTATCTTTATACTCTGAAAGATGACATCATTAATTTTGAATTGTTTGTTCAACATTTATTTAACCAAGTGGTGATTACCTATACACGATGTTGGAATATGTTACCAATCACTTTAAGATGAAGATAAGTTCTATCCCCTCCTAGTATCAGATGGACTCTTAGAAGGGCTAAGGTTTTCACTCAGATAATTATTGATGTACTTCAAGGAGGAGGACAAAAACTATGGATAGGGATGAGATTTAGGCTTCCTCTATTACTCTCCCCTATGTCTCTATGGTAGAATGCAGGGCCACAATATGATGAGTAGTTTTTTATTTGGCTTCACTTTGTAAATAGAGATATGGGATTTACTACTCACCATGAAATAATATTTCAATATTTGTATTCCATATATGACCACAATCTCAAGCTAGAGTAGAGGGTTCATACTTATGAGGATAGGGAGAGTTAGTTTTCAATGGGATTTGTAAAAGCAAGGTGTGGGGGAAATGATGAGTCCACATTATGACTCATTATTGCCATGATATATCATCTTTCATATCCTTAAACATGTCATTTGAACTGAGCATTGCATGTAGTCTTAGGGTTTATAAATAGCCTAAGGTAGAAAATGGATGCATTTATCTCTATAAGATATCCTTGCATGATGTTCCAACCATTTACATGTTTAGTCTTCATAGTTTGATATGTATAGGTATAATAGCATCTAAACAAGAGATTTGTTAAGACCTCATGAATATAAGGACATGTCATGACTAAGAACTAATCTTTTGAATTTAGTTATGGATTCTATCAGCTAGCTATGTATTACAATAGTTAGCCATAGATTCTACCAGTCAACTACAGATTGCAATAGTTGGCTACATATTATGATAGTTATGCTAATAATTCTCATAGTTCACTTTAGATTTGGCCATAACATGTTCTAAATCATTCAAAAAGCTTTTAAACCTATTCCATGGTTATCTAAGACTCCTTTTGATAATTTCTATTTCTATATATTTTTATATATAAATTCCTAATTTTATATAGCCTTCCATTTATAGAAGTTTTTATTACAAGATGCAACTCTAGAGTTAGAAGATATGGATATATTGTATGTAAAGATTTGTTGGTTAGGTATAGCTAGGTGCAGTAGTTATAATCTCACATGGATCTTTTTTATTCTATGTATATCTTATTACAATGCTTTCTCTATTTTGGCTATATCACCCAATCTTTCTAAATATCTTCTTGATCTAAGATAGTTGATTTGTTTCCTGGTTTCTAGGATAGTTAGTTCCTTTTGCATTTAATAAAAGGGAAGATCTATGTTAGATCTATAGATGCATAGAGATACAAAAATATTGTAAGTTTGGTTATTTTGAATAGAATAAGACTTGTAATAGATTACTCTTTCATTCCATGTGTTATAATAACATTTTAGGACTAAGTTTATTTAACCCTAAATCCAATGGTGAGCAAGGGCCCACTCCCCAAGGAGATAGGATATATTACTTTTGGTATTGATAAGTTTATTTCTTATTTGTTTCAATTATAATTGATATATATGATCTGTGTGATTAGACTTATAGCCTATAGGATAGAATCAATGTTAATGTGTTTATTTTCATATTTGAATAAGAATTTATCATTTCTTTAATTCTAGTAATTTTCATTTTGTAAGTGTGGTTTTGAGACTTGCTTTTAGTGTGTTTACTTTAAAGCATTGTGTGATTACTTTCAAAGTATTAAATTTAGTAGTGTGGTGTGTTTACATTTCATGCAAAAGTGTTTATTTTTAGCATTAGTTTAGATTCTTAAGAGTAGACTTTTAGACTAGTAAAACACCTAAATAACCCCAAGTAGTACTATTAACTAAAAACCAATAAGTACCTTATTGAAAATAGCCTTAGATACTATCCTTGTTAAGAATTGACACAAACATAGATTGGTTAAATGAAGGGGTAATAATGACACACATAAGGCTACTCATTTGAATTGTTTCATTTATCTAGCATGATAATTTCAAGTCATGATTATAGATGATGGTACAGTTAATTATTCTAGAAAATGCCATAGTATTAAGTTAGTAATGGGGGAATGTTAGATAGATTATCCTATGTTTACTATTCATATGAGTGGGAATGACATTATTTTAGGAGTAAAATGGCTCACCACATTGGGTACTATTGAGATGAATTTCCAAGAGTTGTTCATGCACTTTCATTCGAAAGGTAAGCCAATATAGCTATGGGGATTAAGATTTACA
This sequence comes from Torreya grandis, assembly GCA_037957365.1. NCBI lineage: Eukaryota > Viridiplantae > Streptophyta > Pinopsida > Cupressales > Taxaceae > Torreya > Torreya grandis. Next base: position 277,278 of record JARHVA010001129.1, read on the forward strand.
TCTTCACAAGTTTTTAGTTCACATTAGATGACCAGGACACTATAAAAATTTGTTGAAGTATTTATGGTGTGCTTATTTTCCATTGATGTTCAACAAACTGAGTCTACCCATGATCATGACATTAGGCTCATTCCTAGAAGTACACCACCCAACATTAGACCATATAGATATACTTATGCCTAGAAGAGTGAAATTGAAAAAAAATTACAAGATTTATTAGAGGTAGGAACCATTTTCCATAGTCAAAGTGAATATTCTTCTCCAGTAGTCATGATGCAAAAGAAGAATGAAACTTGGAGGATGTGCCCAGATTGTAAAAAGCTCAATAAGTTCACTATTAAAGATAAGTTTCCTATTACTATAATTGATGATTTTTTAGATGAATTACATGATGTTATTTATTTTACCAAATTAGATCTTCATTCTAGGTATCATAAAATCTATATTCATGTAGAGGACATTCTTAAAATAGCTTTTTGTACACATGAAGGCCATTATGAATTTTTGGTAATGCCTTTTGGTCTCACCAGTACACCATCCACCTTTTAGAGTTTGATGAATATGGTTTTTAGGCCATCTTTTATAAATTTTGTATTTGTGTTTTTTATGACATCTTTATTTATAGTAAAAATTGGGTAGACCATTTGCAACATGTGAAATAGGTACTCTCAGTTCTTGAACAACATCAGTTGTATACTAAACCATCTAAATGTGATTTTGGAGTCCAAGAAGTGGAATATTTGGGTCATATTGTAACACATGAGGGAGTAAAATTTGATCCTAAAAACATTCAAGCCATCATGGAGTGGAAGTTCCCAAGACACTCAAGAAACTAAATGGATTTTTAGGGATAACTAGTTATTAGCATAGGTTTGTCAAACACTATGGTAGTATTACAACACCACTCACTTCCTTGTTAAATAAATACTCATTCCAATGGAATGATACAACTACCAATGCATTTGAGCATCTAAAAATGGCTCTATGTGCCACTCTGGTATTGGCTACTCCATATTTTTCTAAAACTTTTATGGTTGAATGTGATGCATGTGGATATGGTATGGGTGTAGTACTCATGAAAGAGGTTAAGCCTATTACCTTTGAAATTAATATATTTAAGGGTAAAAATTGGTTAAAATCCATATATGAGAAAGATATGATGGCTATTCTACATGTAGTTAAATAATGGAGACCTTATCTATTGGGTCATCACTTTCAGGTAAAGACTGATCATGATAGACTTAAATATTTTTTGGAATAATGGTTATCCTCTAAAAACAATAAAAATGGGTGAAAAAAATGTTAGGGTTTGATTTTGAAATATTCTTAAATAAAATAAAATAAAATGTGGTTAAAGATGCACTATTCAAGAAAGATAAAGTAGCTAAGGCATTGTTATGTGCCATGACTATTTGACAAATAGACTTGATCAAGGAAGTAAGGTTAGAATGGGAGAATGGTAGTGCTACACATGCATTGATTCAAAATATACAATAGGGTTAATATGTGATTGAAAATTTTACATGGAATGGGAATGCATTATGGTACAAAGATAGATTATATTTGTGTCATAATTCTCTTCTAAAATAGGAAATCCTTCAAGAACTTCATGCATCTCCACTTGGTGATCACTCAGGTTTTTTGAAAACCTATCACAGAGTCAAGAAGGATTTTTTGGGGGAAGGAATCAAAGGGGATGTAAAAAAATATGTGGCCAAATGTATGGTTTGTTAGAAAAATAAAGGTGAAACTATTAAAACCCTAGGTTTTTTACAACCCTTTTCCATCCCTAGTCAATAATGGGAAGAGGTATATATGGATTTCATTACTAAGTTACCATGATATAAAGGTATATATGTTATCATGGTTTTTGATAGACTCAAAAGGTATGCTCATTTTTGTTCTTTATCTCAACCATTAGTGGCCAGTATAGTAGCTTTTACCTTTCTCAATATAGTTTAGAAATTGCATGGTACTCTCAAGATTATTGTCAGTGATCAAGATCCCATATTCACTAGTAATTTTTGGATAGAATTATTTTCATGTTTAGGAACCCAATTGGATCATATATCATCCTTAATAAAATGGATAAAATAAGGTAGTCAACAAGTGTTTGGAAGGGTACCTTCATTGCTTTGTGTCAAATAAATAAGATAAATGGGTTTAGTGGTTACCCCTAGCTGAATGGTGGTATAATACTTCAATGCATAGTTCAACCAAAATGTATCCTTTTATGGAATTATATGGATACCATACTCTATCCATCACTTCACCCTTGAAGTCCCACCCAAAGGTGAGTGTAGTGGAGGAACACCTTCAACATCAATAGGAAGTCCTTGCTAGTTTTCATGAAAAATTAGCTTTGGCCTATAATCACATGAAGCAACAAGTAGATCATCACAAGAACGAGAGGCATTTTTAAATTATTATTGGGTATTTGTTCACTTGCATCTATATAAGTATATGTCCTTGAAATAATAGAAAAAGGATAAAAATTTGGCCCTTGAGTATTATGGCCCTTATCAAAGCTTATAGAAAATTGGTAGTGTGGCCTACAAGATGCAAATTTCCTCCATCCACTCACATTCATATAGTATTTCATGTATCTTGACTTAATAAGGTCATTAGATATAGATTTTCCAATCAAACCAAGTTACTTGAATTAGATGAGGAAGGGAGAGTTATTCTTAATCCTGAAGCAGTCCTTTAGACATGCACTAAGGAGCTATGGTCCAAAATAATTATAGAATGTCTAATAAAATGGAATAATATACCTTCTAAATATTCTACCTAGGAGGATGAAGCCTTCATGAAACAACATCCAATATTTCTTCAACATTGAGGACAACATTGTTTTGAAGGGGAGGGGCATGTTATGCACTTAACCGTTGGCATGTATAAAGATATGTGTATTCAATTTATGACTTGTATAACCCTTTTGAATGTTATTTTACATTTATCTATGCATTATTATACTTATTAGGTCAGCCTATGGGTTGTCCATGGCCTTGGTAGACTATATATAGGAGATAGGGCTAGTTGTTAAACAACATATTTGAGTATTCATTTCTTATTGCAAGCATTTGGGAGGTTTCCCCCTCAAAGTGGATCATATATTATTCATATTTTATACTATATTTCCATATCATTGTGATATATTTCTATTATTTTGCTTATTTGGTGAATTAATATCATTACAAAAAATGTTTAGATTCAATGTTTTATTTTCACCAAGATTAGCCTAGTAGCATATTTCAAAGCCTTTTATCCTGCATAAATAACTGAAGATCCTCTTCATTTTAGTCCAATATTTATTTCTTAGATTCAACATAAATATACTCATTATTCCTATATGCAATCATAAATTCATCATGTCTATAAATCAATCCTAACTCGAAGAAGATATATCATACCATACACTTCCAATTGGGGATACATTTACTAAGTGAGAACATGATGATCTATTAGACCCGATTAGGGGATATCTTACCATAATACACCATGCTAGGGATGTTTCTAAATCCTCCATTCAATCACAACCATGTAATAACCCTAAGAGGGTCATGAGTTTTGATAATTCACCTAAACTAATAACAAGTAAAGTAATAGAATCTAGTGCTCACCAAAGCTTGTGACACAAAGTGTGGGTTAGAAAGAGTAAAACTAAACATACATAGAAGACATATACTCATATAAATGTATATAGAGTCCTAATTCATGAAATAGAAGCATAAATCCATATCTATCTACTCTTATAAGGGAGAAATAAAGTTAGGAATACTTACCTTTGAAGACAAATCGGTTGAGCCTCAATCTCTCCCTTAGCCAAGGTGTTTCGTAAGAGGTTATTGTGGTATGTAAGGATGATAAATAAAAATAATATCTAGGTTACATAAACTGTCAATGCATCTAAAAGACTTATCCACAAGACAAGATCCATATCTCCAAATAAAGTATGAAACCCTAAACTTTACTCCTCAAGTATACTGGTCAATAGACAAATGTTCATTTACTCTTACTTATTTTTCTTCTTCTTGATAAATGATGGAAATGAAATTATATTTATATGTGGATTTGACCATTGACCCTTCTAAAAATCCAAAATAACAGGGTCAACCTAGTCGACCTAGCACAATTTTGGATAATTATTCACTAGGTCCTGAGCTAGGTCAACCAAAGGCTAACCTAATTCCTAAGTGAAAATTTCTTGAAACTGTACAGGATTGACCTAGCAAATTCAAATTGAAAAAATAGGATTTAAGTGAGGTAGAGGAGGATAAAATGTAGAAAAATATTGGAATGAGTACAATAAAGAAGAACAAACTCAGGGATAATGTTTTTTAAGAGACAAGTGTGTAGAGAATAAGTAGAAAAAGGGACAACAATCCTATGAAGAATGGTCTACCCACCCCTTTCCTGATGCACCCCTTAAGGCATGCACTCAAAGAGATTGAGACTCGATGGTTTCTTACAATATACAAAGTGTCAGTAATCAATAAAAGTTTGAAAATATTTTGTGTATACATATGCCCCAATCGAATCTCATCATGTGTCACATGAGTGCAAAATGAGATGGTGCTTTGGGAATAGAACATGGTAACACATAACATTGATTCTAAGTGCATTAATCAAAAAATAATATAAATTAAAGGACAAAATTAAAACACATCTTTACTTACCTTAGTGTTGTAGATATTTAAGTAGACTACAAGAGAAGTGAAGGTGTCCAAATGTGAAGAACATTACATGAACCTATAGAATTTAGTGCCAAAAATAGCCAAAAAAAAAAAAAAAAATAGAAGTAGGAATATGGTAGTGGAAAATATTATCTACATCATCATGACTCCATAACATTTTATGGTTTGAAAAATGGATGAGTAGAAACAAAGATATAGGTAAAACAAGGAATCTAACAAAAAATAATTGAAAGATTTAGATTTTCAGAAGTGATTTTTAATAGGGTGAAATGAAATTCATTTATTATTATTTTTATTTTAAAGGAGAGAAAAAATATTTATGATATACCAAACAAGCTAGGATGGTGAGGAGACGATAGGCTAGTCAAAAGGGACCCCCAAATGTGGCAACAAGTGTAGGATAGGTAGGCAACTGAGAATCTTAAATGAGTTTTTGAATATTTTGGTGATGTAAGTGTATTTTTAGAAATTTTTAATTTTAAGAATTTATATATGTCAAAATGAAACCAAATTAGGTGCTAAGGGTAGTAAAAACCAATTAATAAAATTTTGGTCAAACTAGTGTTGACCAAAGGACCAAAATAATATAGAAATGTGTGAAAGTGGATGAAAGAGTGTTAGAAGGGTCTAGAATGACTGAGTGAGGGTTAAAAGGGCCAAGTAGGCTAAAAATATAAAAAATGACTAAATTAAAGAAATTTAGGCTTATTTTCTATTAAAAATGTATTTTGACTATACATAACATGGATGATCTAATACATCTTTGTTATTTTCTGATTACAGGGGCATTCAAGATTCTGGCATTTGGTGGATGCATCATGGCTACCAAATATATTGGAGCACTATCAATACAAGATAGAGTGAGACTAATATTTGTAGGCCTAGGAGGTATAATAGAGATGTGTACGATACCCCTGAGCTAAGATCTGTTAGTAATGTTCTTGGGATGCTAGGAATGATTAACTAATACTTTCAAATGGGAGTTGAAAGGGGATAATAAAGACGTGGGCATCACCCTTGCATCCTAGGATCTCCTATATCAGGGACACCTATGGTCACAGGGATACTTGATATTGTTGAAGGTAGGAGAGCCTTAGCTGTATGGGCTATAACTTGGAGAGGATATACTTAGGTTAGAGGGTCAGCATGTTTTATGTGTATATGTCATAAATTTTAGACATAAATAAGGTTGTGATAGGACTTATGATAACACAAGTGTTGTGCCACAAGTTGGATGACAAGGTACCACACTTTGTGATAGCCTTGAGTTGGGTGATATTAGAGTAGAGGATGATATATGACCTAGGGTCTATCATCTAGGTATAACTTATGCATGACACATATGGAGTGTTATCCAGAGGGTATAAGTCAGTGGGACTGATCATATTATTGATGGCACAGATCTATGAGAGGTTCCTTATATATCAATCAATGAGGTTACCCTATGTATTTAATGATAGGTCACCTCAGGTACAGAGATGAAGACAATACTAGATAACATAAGTCATGCCCTACATACCAACTCTATGGATAGTGACATGAGTGGATATAGTATGATATCCATATTGGCACATTACTACTACATGACATAGCTGGTATATAGTTACCCCAATTTTGGCATAGATAGAGGTGACAAGGAACTATACTTGGTAGATGAAGCCACATCCAGTGGCACAAGTACTAAGGTAGATGGGCTTACCTCACCTAATAGTGTTTATAGTGGTGCCCATGTTTTGGGCCTGACATGTGAGATAACTATAGGGGATAGGAGGACTAGGGCCACTATAGGTGAGGCCGATGTTAAAACCACATTATGAGAGACCATGGAATGGTTGATCATGATAGGTAATAGAGAAAGAGGAGATGGGGGTAGAGATAGGAGAACCAAAGTTACCACTACCAACTCCATAGCAAGATGAGTAGTGATCACCAAGGACATGATGTTGATGGAGGTAGTAGGAGTAGGAGATAGTAGAGATAGTAGATGTCTTAGATGACCCAACAGGTGGATCAGGATAGATTTGGACTATAGAGAGACCACTCAAGAATAGTTTGATATAGGTATGAGTGGCATCTCTAATATTTTTGTTTAAAAGGTGACTGATAGGGGAGGTTTATATAGGTCATGAAAATGGGGAGACCATATTTGATGGTCATATAAATGGTGAGATAGTAGTTGCCAACACACATATAGGTAAATAAAAGAGATGGTTAAATGGTGCTTAAGTTTTTATTTGAGATATAATAAAGATATATAGATTTGGAGATATGTAATCCATGATGTCTTCAATGAGGTATTGATGTTGTACAACCTTACCACACTAAAATATCCTAGGGTACCATCATCTCAGGTGAGTTAGTTCAGACTAGTTGTAGAGGTCATGAGGTAGTTATGAGCACACAGAGAGGCAATGTATCCACCAGTAGAGATAGGTGTAGGAGAGACACAGGCATGGTAGGCCTTGGCTAAGAAAAGAGATGCACATCTAGCTATAATGACATAGATGACATAGGCACGTGCCTAGGAGAGGGTGACACATGTAGTGACCCTGACCCATTTATCATGGGTGCAAGAATAGGAGAGAGCAACACATCTAGAAACCTTAGCCCAATTGGCACAAGTTTAGGCTTAGGTAGCTCATCTACAGGGGTAAATTTCAAGATTAAGATCTAAAATAGCCTCTTTATAGTTTTATGTGTAGAAGATTTAGATCAAGGCATCAATGGGTAGCATGTCAAGGCCATGCGATAGGTAGGATGGCGCCCAACCATAAAGCTAGATCATTATATATGGTTGTATCATTACTCATGATATATATATATATATATATATATATATATATATATATATATATATATATAAAATTTTGGATATTGAATTTATGTGTTATCATTATGGTTGTGGTTGTGGATGCTTTGGATATATTTATTTATAACACATGTATTTAACTATTTTTTTGTATATTCTATAGGAAATATATGAGTTGTGGTTTCTTTTCTAGCATTATGTAGGACACATACATGGTTAAAAATAAATAGGAAAAAAGGATTAGGTAAAATATAATCAATAAAAAGTGTACTACACACTATTTCAAATTGGGAAATGTCTAATAACAAGAAAATGACTAAGTATAAAGAACCAAAAAAATGGTAAACAAGATGGTACAAATAAATTTGATTTTAAACAAAGTGAAAGATAAGGAACAAAATAAAAATAAGATCATACTAAATCACATTGAGAAGTATGAAAATAATATAATAAAATGGAATATCATTTAAAAGGAATAAATCGTATAAAAACAAATCAATTAAGCTAATCAGTTATACTAAATCATGTTGGGAAGTATAAGAGAAAAATAAAATTAGAAAAAATTTGGACTTAAATTTATCACACTAATTCAAGTTGAGAAGTATGAAAAATTCAAGAAATGGTTGGATTCTTACATGCAATCAAAAAATAATAAGATAAAAGAAAAAGAGAAATGAATTAAGTATAAAACATACTAAATTAAGTTGGGAAGCATGTCAATGATGTGTAACTTCATGATCAATCACAATTTTGATTGTGATTTGGATTATTGGAAATTTTTGTGAGGAAGGACAGGTCCTATCCATGGTCTTATAATGTAAATCAAAAAGGTAACACCACTAAGGTGAAAAAATGTGAATATCTGGTAATAAAGGGTGTGGGTATTAGGAAGATGAAACTACGATAATCTGTGAGGATGACAAGTCCTATCCATGGTCTTACAATGCAACTCACAAATGGAATCCCAAGGGGAGTAATCAATGAACAAAATAATATTTCTCAAGTAGAAATATGAGGAATGTAAGGATTGAAAAATGGAATGTAAAAATCATAACTTAGGCATCTTATGAGAAGACCTTAGGAGACAGGAGGCATACGAAGGACATGAGAAGACACTAAGTGACTAGTGACAATCAATGTACAAAGGAAACATGTTTTCTATAGACACTAAGATTTGTAGGAAAATAATCATGATATTAAGATCAACTCATGAAGGTGGTTGGTATAATAAAATTAAAATAGACCTACCTTCCCATGACATATTCTCCATTCCTCAAGACCCCTTACAAAGTCATGGATCTACTGCGAAGATTGGGTACTTAAATGAGAAAGTAGGTATCACTAAAAAATTTGTTTATTCTCCTTTTCTAATCTACTAGCCTATCACAACCCAATGGACCTTAGCTCTATCATGAGGCCAACAGTGGATTTTGAGCTTCAACTATAAAAATGAGATGTGCTTTGAATCACATCTTTTAGTCTGATTTGAATTTTAATAATTTTTGAATGTTTTTGTCTTTTGGATCATTGCCTTTTATTAAAGGATTTGTCTTTTAAATGTTTTTAAGTATTTTTAATATTACTCCTCCATACAGACTTGGAATGACTAAAAATGAGAGATAGAGTGATGCACACAAATGATCTATAGGCTCAAGATAAAGGAAGCTAAGTAACCAAGGATAATATTGACTAGGACACTTAGGCTTAACAATGAACCAGCATGTTATCTCAATTCTCAAACATGTATATGCTTAGTTTGTGAGAAAGGAATAAAGGGGGAAAGGAGATCCAAAGTGGACTAGTGAAATGAGATTATAATGAAATTAATTATTTTCTAACTGATCACATGGTAATAGGAAATGCCTAAAGGGAAATAGGTTTCTATAACGGAGTCACAATGATAATTAGCTATGAAAAATAGAGATAAGAAATTAAATAATCATTAATAAACAAGAAGGTAAATTTTAAGAAAGAAAACTTAATAAGGAAAGAGAAATCAATGAGAAAGAAAAATACCCATAAGTAAACATAAATGACAGTATAAGCAATATAGAGAGTGATAATAAAGTCACCATGTAAGATAAATAATAATTTGACACAATATCAAATAATATAATAGATAGATAAATATAATATTGGATCACACGTCCAAATCAAATGAAAATGTAAAAGCACCATGCATGTGCTCATAAATACTGATAAATCTACCCACACACATTATCTAGAACATCAAATAGATCTTTATAAAGTTGGATGAAAACTACTAATATTGTTTTATCTATGTTCAATGAAAACTAAGAAAATAATTCTTGTCTAATCTTCTCAAAAAAAAATTAGTAATGCTATATGGATCATGTTAAGTAGCAATATCAGGGAAGGGATGTTCATAAGAATACATGGGAGAAAACTCTATGGGAGGAGTAGGAATCATCTATGGGGAAGGATCCATAGGTTAAGGACTCACCATGGGTGAAGGAAGGTCCACGAGTGAAGGAATCATGGGTGGATAAGGATCTATAGGTGAAAGAGTCATAGGTAAAGGCATATAAGGTGATGAAGGTACCATAAGAGGGGAGGGAACCATACGAGGTAGAACCATGAGAGAAGAAAGAGGAGCCTTCTTGAGTGAATGACCTATGAGATTAATGATTGAAGGTCTAATAATATCTATAAGGTTATCCTTAAGGTGTTGCTAAAGGATATGGTAATGATCAGTGTGATTGGTACCACATTGGTGCCAAAGACAATACACTTCTCCATACTTGGGAGTATACTCAAGTAGTACTTTCAATGGAGGTATGGCCTTGTCTAAGTACTAATGGGAATACAGACATAGAGTATCAATATATTTTAATATTTTGAAATAATTTGTGGATGAATGATATAAGGTCTAATAATATCTATAAGGTTATCCTTAAGGTGTTGCTAAAGGATACGGTAATGATCGGTGTGATTGGTACCACATTGGTGCCAAAGATAATACACTTCTCCATACATGGGAGTATACTCAGGTAGTACTTTCAGTGGAGGTATGGCCTTGTCTAAGTACTAATGGGAATACAGACATAGAGTATCAATATATTTTAATATCTTTAAATAATGTGTGGAGGAATGATTATCTATTTCTTAGAAGCAACAGATACACCTACGAGTAGGCTTAGTAGAAGTAATCATAAGATCAGGTGTAAAAAGAACAAAAGGAGCTTGAGAAGGCTCATCAACCAATTTGGTGGGAAATGAATCCATCTGAGTTAAATTAAGTAAACCATCACTAAGAGAAGTTGATGGTGTGGAAGGAATGATACTAGGCTCAATGGAAGGAGTAATAGGATCAGAAGTAGGGATAAACTCAGCCATAGTAGGAGTAGAAATAGGCTCAACTATAACAAGAATAAGAATTGGCTCAACTATAATAGGAGTAGGAATGGGCTCTGATGTAGGTTCCACTAAGGGAGGGATAGTATCTATATAATGCCAAATAAGGGTTGCACACATCTCAGGGATAAGTAAGCTATAGGGTTTAGGGTACCTAGCAAAGCAATAAGGCCTAGTCATAGCACAATCCATGAGCATACTCCTACGAGGTTATTTAAAAACTAGAGGTGTCATCATCATATCTATCCTATGATAAAGAGGAAAAATACTAAAATTAAGAATTATAAATGATGGAACATAGGAAGAATCACTAAAATATTAAAGTAAAGAAGAATGATAATGGATAATATCTTCATCATGGGCTTGAACAAGACTACCTAAGAATGGATCATCTAAGGTGTAACTATCATCATATTCAAGTGTGTGAATATCAATGATGCAAGTAGGGATGACCTTGTCATTTGATGAAGTGTGGTGAATAAAATTTTGAGTCTTAGTTAAGATGACAATAATATCATCACAAGAAGGTTTATGAGAATGAGGATAAAAAGAAGTAAGAAGTTGAGATATGAGATGAGGTGAGATATCAAAAGTTTTAATATTTAGGTTTATATAATTAAGATCATCACCATTAGAATCTAAGAGGTTATGGGTAATATTCCCAATAAGTTCATTATGACCATTGTAACCTTGAGTGGAATTGACAGTAAAGTTGAATCATTGAGACTCACAAAATAGAACACTAGGCAAAGGTTCAAGAGTAGGAATATTGAACACACCACAATCTTGGAATTGTTCAAAATTTCTAGGGTTAGTGTCACCCTAAATCCTATAAATTACTCCACTATGATGTAATTTAATGCATTGGTGGGCAGAAGAAGAAACTACTCTCATACAATAAGTCCATGAACTACCAAGAAAAATATTATAGGAAAGGAAAGTTAAATATCATCACCTTCACACAAATGGTGATAGGTGGGATAGTAATGGGAATCCACACACTACCTAAAAGAGGCATTTGGCTTTGATCATATCCTTATCTTGTGTTGCATGTATACTTAAGATTGAATTTAGACTATCTAGATGTTTTGATAAAATTGAGAGAGGTAACACAGGTGTCATAAACCTCATCAATCAATGCACACTTGACTTGGATATCACCAATTTGGATACTAATGAATAGAGGAGGATCATTCACATAAATAAAAATCTCATTGGGAATCATCGAAGTGATATAAAATTTTAAGGAAAGAGAAGTGTCCATTATTTTTTTAACATGGATGGACATCTCTTCACATTATTGTAATATGTTATCCTCAGATCCAAATAAGGTTATTTCACATCCTACTAGGGGATGATGAAGGATGTTCATTTCGAACAATAGTTGCGTAAGATGGTTTTTATGATATGGAAAGGTCCTTATAAGCTCAAGAAATAGAATTTGGGATGGGATATTAGTGATTTATATAATGGGATCCCACTCATCATAATCCATAAGAAGGTTGGTAGAAATAGGTGCATAATGATTAATGAGGTCCTCAGAAGGAGGATCTGAAGTGCATTAGAATTTGTGTTGATAAGAAGATAAAGGTTTATAAAAAGTTTGTAAATTATGTTGAAAAGGTGAATCAATTGGTTTAGGTTGGTTTTGAGGATTGGTAGAAGAAGTGTTGGTAGAATCTTGATTATCATTAGTGTTAGAAGATAGAGGGATTGTAGAAATAGAATGGGAAGTGTTATCCAAAGGAGGAATGGGGATTGGTTCATCAAAGGTTATAAGGTCATCTTTCCCCAACTCATTTAAATGATTTGGAGAAGAATATTGGATAACATGAAATGTTTAGGATAATGAAAGAGTGTAGATAGGTTACAGATCAATACAAGTAACCACCCTTCACATATTAGTCATGTTAACCACATTATCTTTATATGTGGGGTCAAAAAAAATTTCTACATTATTGGTGGATGGGGTGGCTTATCTTGGGTATCTTGATTAAGTTTATGATTAGGAAGAGGGTCTTCAAAGATAGCCAAATGAGCATTAGCTTGATTTAAGGCTTGATATTTAGTACGTGATTCATGAGCCTTAAAATCAATGTTATAAGCTTGTTAACACTTATGAATAATAGAATTGTGATCAAAATTATAACCAAGAATAAAATCCATGGCTAAATTATGAAGCTACCTATAGGTCTTATGAGAATGACCCCAACTAGTGTGAAACCAACAAAATTTGTTGGGATTATACCTAGATTTCATAGAATGAGTGGGATCAAGTTCTTATGGTAGAGGCCTAGGTATATGTTTAAGTAATTTAGTTGGGGACAAAGTTTTGTGAACATTAATGGTATTAGGTTAATTTAAGTGAGTATTGGTATATTATTGAGAAGGGAGAACTAGTTATAAACATTGGTTAGGAATAACAACTTGAATGGTTTTAATGGTGTTATAAGAGTTCATGACACCATCATTGGTATCATTAAGATTTTTGTTCTTGAGTAAGAGATGAGGATCTTCAGAAGGTTCGGGTGGCTTGAATTGATGCATAAATAATTCTTGATGTTTAACTTGGTCAATAGACTCCTCCAAAGTACATGGAGAGAGAGAATGGAAATGATATTATAAGTTGGTAAAAAGAGCATTAGTGAAGAGATGAAAAAGAGTATCATTGGCCATGTTATGTTCACACTTGTTTGACAAAGTTTTACACATTTTAACAAAGGCTTGCGAAATTTTGTTTTCAAGTTGTTTACAATTTAGGAAATTTGGAGATAAAAAAGAGAATTTCAAGGGTATACTCTAATTAAGGTTGATCTTGTAGGGAGAAGAGAGGATTTTGTTGTGAAGAAGAGTGAGGAAGGGTCCCATAGTTCATCATGTGAGTGGCTATATGAACATTACTCTCATCTAGGAGAGGATCCATACTCTATGTATGGGAAAACATATAAGGATTGGTAAAACTCATCATGTTTGTTGAATTCAACTTATTTTTGTCTTCAAACAAAAATTTCATGATGATGGAGAAATATTAAAATAGGAAATAAAGATGAGAAAACAAGGAAACAATAAGTGCAAAAAACTATACAGGGTTGATTGGGTTGATCTAGCATAGGTAATAGGTCTTAGAAACTATACAAGGTTGAATAGGTTGACCTATCACAGGAGACAAAGGATAAAAAAGTGTACAAGGTTGATTGGGTTGACCTAGCACATCAGACAAGGGAAAATAGATAGTATATAAGAGACTGTGTTGACTAAAATGAGTGTGTACTAAAACAAGAATAATTTTACAAGTACTTAGAAAAGTAGGAACTAAATGGAAAAAACAATAAATTAGATCAGTTAGGGTGATCCACTTGAGGCACATAGCACAAAACCTTGCACCAACATTGGCTAATGAAATTTTTTGTAATAAAACACACAATTGAGAAAAAGAGAAAGAAATCAACTTGGAAAGTAAAAGATAACTAAGTGGTCAACCTAAATGTTATTAGATTATTATAATATAGTTTTAAATGTGATAAGAAGTTGGTTGTAATCAAGGAATTAAAAATAAATCTAAATATGGTTTCAAGATGTTTGGGATGAAAGGGACTTGTAATGGAAATGGTACATGTTTGGTATTGGGGTTTGCCCCCTCACTTCACACACTGCAATGATGAGGGTGTTGGGTGCTTAGCACTTATATACCATTAACCACGTGTTTATACTTAGCCAAAAAACCAAGTTGATTTCCCCCTTGGTGATGAAAGCCAAATTGGTTGGCTTGAGCTAGACAATTATTAAAATGCTTGTTTAAGATTTTGTGATTTGGTCATGTGTGCATAAAATAGAAAAAAGTGAAACTAAATGGTATATTTAAAACTACCTAATTAGACTATATGAACTATTTTAAGTATGCAAGTAATAAGAAATGAAAGTGTGTTAATTCCAATTTTGAAACATAGTATAATGTCAATTTAGTCAATAGTGTATGCATAAAATATAGAATAGGGTCAATATTATAGAATCAAAAGGTTTGAAAATGAAAAGGATCAACAGAGTCAACCTAGTTATCTAGACAACACATAAAATATATAACTAGGTTGATAGAGTTGATCTAGTTGACTATACAGGGGTAGTTTTAAAGATTGAAAACTATGAAAATAAAGACTGTAAGGAAAGAAAGGATAAAAAGGAAACTTGGTGGGTTGGAAGATGTAGAGAAGTGAGATTGTTATTGAGTAACCTTGGTAAATGCTTGAAATCATACTAATAGGGTCAACTATGTCGACCAAGCTTTGTATAAACCTATTGTTGAGTGCCTAAAAGTGTACAAGGTCGACTAGGTCAACCTAGTAGTATGAATCTGATGCCTAAAAGTGTATAGGGTCAACTGGGTTGAACTAGTAGTCTAGACTGGATGTTTGAAAGTCTAAAAAACTATACTATATCAATTGAGTCGATCTATTAACCTATACCTATAAAATAACCTTCACAAAAAGAATAAATTCATTTGGATGTGACTGTGTGTTAAACCTATGTACAAAAGTTAGAAATGTGCCAATATAGTCAACCCAGTATTACAAATATATGATAATAAAAAAGATAAAATAAATAAATAATTGAAACAAATCATACAAGGGTTAGATTCATGTTGGGTTCACTAGAATGTATGCAATCAGAAATGCATCATGTATATAAATCAATACTAACTCAAAGAAGATAGATCATACCATACACTTCCGATTGGGGATATATTTGTTAAGCGGGAACATGACCAATATGGGGATCTGCTAGGCCCAATTAGGGGATTTTTTATCATAATACACCATGCTAGGTATGGTTCTAAAGCCTCTAGTCAAACATAACCATGTAATAACCCTAAGGGGGTCCTGAGTTTTGATAATTCACCTAAACTAATAACAAGTAAATTAAATCTAATCTAGTTCTCAAAAAATCTTATGGCATAAAGTGGGGGTTAGAAACAATAAAACTAAACATGCATAGAAGATATATACTTATTTCAATGTATACAAAATCCTAATTCATGGAAGATAAGCACAAATGTATATATATCTACTCTTATAAAGGAAAAATAAAGTTAGGAATACCTATCTTTGAATACAAATCTATCGAGCCTCAATCTCTCCCTTGGCCAAGGTGATTCATAAGAGGTTTTTATGGTATGTAAGGATGACAAAGACAAATCAACTATAGGCTACACAACCTATCAATGCATCCAAATGGCTTATCCATAAGATAATATTTGTATCTCCACAAAAAGTATGGAACCTTAAGCTTTATTCCTCAAGTAGAATGGTCAAAAAGTAGATGTTCATTTGATCTTACTTCTTATTTCAATTATTCTTGATAAATTATGGAAATGAACTTGTATTTATAGGTGTATTTGATCTTTGACCCTTCTAAAAATCCTAGACGATAGGATCGACCCAAGCAACCTAGCACAATTTTGAATAATTATTCACTAGGTCTCAAGCTAGGTTGGCTAAAGGCTAACCTAATTCATAAGTGAAAATATCCCAAAATTTTATAGGGTTGACCCAGTCAACCTAGCATAGTTGATTGACAAAATGGGATTTAGGTGAGGAAAAGGAGGATAAAATGTAGCAAATTCCTAGAATGGGTACAATAGAGAAGAATAAGCTTAGGGATAATGGTTTTTAGGAGGCAAGTGTGTATATAGCAAGTGTAAAAAGGGACAAAAATATTGTGAAGCACCATTAGTCTACACAACCCTTTCCCAGTGTACTCCTTAAGGCATGAACTCAAAGAGATTGAGACTCGATGGGTTCTTACAAGATACAAAGTATCAATAATCGATAAAAGTTTGAAAATATTATTTGTATACAATCTGCACTACATGAGTAATGTTAGGTATAATATAGAAAAATACATACATCAAAGTACCAACAATAATAGAATATGGATTAGATACATGTCCTCAAATGCTTCCTCTATTTTAGGACATTGTTTAATACATAACTTTTGACCAATAAGAAAGGTAATATTGACAGGCTTAATTTCTTTGACTTAACTAAATTGTTACATGGAGAGAAGATATAAATTTAAAAAAAAAGATAATTGTAACTTATAATAATTATAATTGATATTTAAAATAATAAATTTGATTCTTGTTGATTTTAATTACATCATATGTGTAATTTACAATAGATGTAAATTACAATGGAATTTGGATAGGTGGTCGAGTTTAATAATGTGAAATCTCAATACAAATATGACTTTCAATTTTATTTTCATATTAATATTTGTTTTCTTGTTTGGATAATGTGATCAAAAAATTGTATATAGGGCATACAATAGTGTTTGGAGCTCTTTTTTTCTTGGAAAGATTGTTTTGAGTGCAATGCAATAGTGTAGCTAAAGTGATTCCAATTATCCCCAATTAGGGGGAAAATTATAGAGAATGTAATAAAATTATTAACCAATGTGATATGTGACAAATCCAATATATGTGCCTCAAGATTGATAAATTTTAACGCTTTTTTAGATAAGTATATTTAAAATATATGTAACAGTATTATTGTATACATATTTTTTCACGAATGTTTAAAAAGGGATATTTTGAAAGGGCTTGAACCTTTTTACATAACAGGACTAGACAACAAGAATGAAGGACAACAGGGATAAACTATAGACATATTAACTAAAATCAGTTGAAAAAACAAGATGATAGACCAACTAGAAGCAAAATTAAAACAAAACCTCCATAAAATTGACAAGATCAGATATTTGGAATTGTCATTTTCTCCATATCCATGATAGTCTTCCACCCATATTTTATCATCATGAGGTGGTCATTTAGAGTGATAATTATTGGATCTTCCACTCCATGATTATATTTTGGCTTCTATTTCATTTTATCATACCTCCCTACCCAAATCCCAACAATTCAACTTTACTCTTTTTCATAGATTCCTAAAAATGATCTAAATCTTTCACACAATTCTCGGCAAATACTAAGCTCATATTTATTAGTTTTTCATTATTGTCTTTGGTATTCCCCAGCTCTACTTTTAGGAATTCCACCATGCCTTTGGAGATGGAAACCTCCTCCCTTAGACCATCAAACTCTCTTTTCAATTTAGTAATCTTATTGCTAAGAGAGATTTTATATATATAATATGTTTATATATAATGGAATTTATTCAATAATTTAGTTATTTTAATTATTTTGAGTGATAAATTAAGGTTTTATTTTGGATCCCTTGCCCTTGTAGTAAATATTAAAGTGTCTTACATATCTTTGAAAAATCAATATGAAAGAGGAGAAAATATTATAAGAGGGGAGATATACTAGAGGAAAAAATGGCCATGCACCTGTAATATATACTCTATTACATAACTTATAGTAACACAGTAATTTTAAAACTTGAAATTTTAAACCTTTACAAAATATACAATGTTAAAAAAAAATTCAATCAAAATAGAAAGTCTAGTTATGAAACATAGAGATAAGCAACAAGGCCCTAAAAAAATTGTAAATGTTAATTTTTCTTCACCCTCATAAAATTCACATTCGCTCCTTGTTTGGGAGAATGGGAAGTAATGGTAACTATTTTAACCAACTATTACACCCTAAATAATTTTATTCCACCCTAATATAAGATTTTGGTAACATGGGAATACTTTTAGGCCTCTGGGTTGCCTATAGTAGAAGTAGACCTTTAGGTTTAAGGGCTAGCTCCCTGAATTGACCTTGAAGTGCTTATCACCTAAACTAACTAATTGTTTGTGGGAAAAGAGATATAACTATGCATGAAAATAACCTATTATAATTGGTTGATACACCATAAGGTTTTCCATAATACTATCATACTTCTTTCACTGAGAAACAAAACCTACAAACTAGCTTCAAAGTTCTTAGATGTTCTAACATTAGTATTTAAATATAGAGGTGATATGCATCAGATAACTCAAGGAAAGTGGATCAAAGGTTATATTTAAGACTCTAATTACACTTTCACACTTAAAGCTATCCAAAAACACTATCTACACTCTATATGATATGTTATAATGAGAACTTCTTACACTCGACATGAAAGGACAAGGAGAAGTAAGAATAGAATCACTAGACCTCACCATTCATCACTTTGCACACTTAAAAAAATATGTATATGAACTTATAACCAATTTTATTATATTATTTAAAGTAAAATTACAATATAAAACTAGCAAGGATTCACCATACATGGTGTGAAATTATTAGACAAGAGCCTGTTGAGGGAAACATGCCCCCATTCTTGAAAAATGAGGACCCCATTATTAAAATTATGCAAATTTATACTTTAAATTTGAAAATCCATTTGATCAAAACATCATTACCATGTTTTCACATTATTCATATTTGAAAATCATCCACACCATATTCTATTTGTTCTCTTTGTTCATGGCTCTAGTTTAACCTTGTCTAAAGTTTTGTAAGTTTGGATATTCTTGTTTCAGGTTACAAGTCTAACAGATGTCCATTAGAGGTAGACAATGTTTAGGTTTCATAATTTTAATTATTTTATTTTAATCTAACCTTTTACTAGCCTTTATTTTGTTAAACATCAAATTAAACCCATGTTCAAGCTTCTTAAAACCCTCATTCAAAAACTCTAGCTTAGACCCCTCATTCAAACTCAAATTTGGTGGGAATAAGATTACGTGGGAACTTATTAATATGCTATGGACTTAGTTAAAGTTTTATACTAAGGCTTAGTCATGTTTTTCAATATGACCAAAACTTAGTCTAAAAATTATATACTGGGTCTATTTTATATCCTGAGCCCTTTGTCCCCTTTTATTTTAATATGGTCTAAACTTTTATAGATAGGGTCTTTTTCATATGTTATTAACTTAGATTAATGTCTTATTCCTAAGGCCCTATTCATGTTTATTAACATAAACAAGACCTTAGTCTTAATAATTTATCCTAATTCATATATGTCTCCTAGCCCTAACTTAAACCATGTGCTTGTTTGAAGGATCAACGGCCCATGTTTAATCAGGTGAAGTTGATTTAATGTAGTAAGATAACCTTGATATGCCTAAGACTTTAACCCATGGGACCAATCTTGCTCAGCTCTATAGATCGATATCAATGATCCACATTCACATGGATGCTGAGGATTCAGTGGAGTGAGATCATCATGAATAAAAATGGGTCTGTTTTTATTATAATGTAGACCTAGCCTAAGTTTTACCCTAAGGTTTTTATTGTATTTATCAATATAATAAAACCTTAGGATAAAAATTGTGTTAACTTTAATTATTCAAAGGGTCTTCATTTTATTATGTTTTAAGGACCTATGTTAAATACTTGTATTATACTTTGGTCTAAATTTTAAATGGTCTTGAGGTCAATTAATCCCTTTATGACTGCAGAAGCCAATAATGTCTAACTATGCAGATCATAATCGATGACCCATGTTTACTTGGGCAAGATAAATCGAATGATGTGTATTGAATCAAAGTTTCTACAAGACATTAACTTTCATAGGACTTGATTTTGATGTTCTTGTGCCCATTATTTGATGTCTATGAGACTGTCATTGATGCCTATGAGACCATTAAATTTTAGCTCCTATGGTTAATTATGAGAGCTTAATTTTGATGTTCACACAAACATCATTGACATTCACACGACCATCATTGATGTCCATGAGACCATCGAAATTCGAGATTAGAAACCAATATCACTTGGATTAATGAACATGTTTATCTTCATGTTATAGGATCAATGAAATCTCATTTGAAAAATAAACATGCTTAGGGATTTGTACCTCAATACCAAAATTGATCTTTCATCAACCTTTGACCTATCATAAACTAAGTAAAATTTCATGGGAACAATTATAAACACCATAGACTTAGCTTGAATTTTATCCTAAGATTGAGTCATGTTTTTAAACATTTGACCAAACCTTACTCTAAAATCTTATGCTTGGTCCCTATGTATCCCATGATATTTTGGTTTATTTATTGACTTGATATAATGTTGATGCCTCTAAGTGTATCATAGGTGATCTTAATGTTTAAATAAAACTTCTCATTTTACAACTTAAAAAATTTAGAGCATGAGTAGCAGGTTGTGGTAATTTGGTTACCTATGATGAAATAGTAGCAAAGCAAGCAAACGGTTCCACAATATATATAAAACTTGGTAACACAAGAACATTCAAGCCCATCTAGAATTTTCAAAAATTAGCAACCTTGTATTAAATATGCACATCTAAAATTCTTAAAAACCATTCAAATTTGAGATCCAGAATAGATATTTAGAGAGAAGCTATAATGACAATTCACACAAATAATTGAGATAAAATTTGTAGTGTTCCTTGCTTGCATTAAATTACTCTAAAAGTTATAAAGTATTTTTTAGCTCTCAAAAATCCCTCCTTTTTAAATGACAATTCTCCTTTTATAGACTTCAAGGAAGCATGTCAGTCAGTTACATCATCTTACAAGTGTATAGAATGTAAAAGATAGCTTTCCTTTCTACAAAGTCTCTAAAATACACTAGACTTTTTAAAATAGAATGAGCATTAGGCAAATGTTCTAACAAGATTCACATGCCTTTACAAAATAATATTCCATTTTCAAAGTTTACAATGCTTCCACAAAAGGGAATATTCCTAACTAACTGGTGGACCCTATGATGATGAAATCCCTTGATCCTACTGAATTAATCTTATTGCCTTTTGATGTTGCTCATCAATAAGTCTAAAATTAACTACAAGTTCTATGAAGAGCTCATCCTCTTGATGTGCCAAATCTCCTAGGTCTTTGTTATTTCTCCCTAAAGCCTCCTTAATGCTCCTTGCCTTGAATATCTTTTCTTCTGTAGTCAAGATCATATCCATGACCCTATTGTTGTCAGCCCCAAACCTACCTTGGCTTTTTATCTTTACCTCTTACATGACCAAAGTGGTCATATGCCTAAACTAATAATCTATTATGATGTTTTTGGAGCTAAGATTTGTAGGCTTGGCAATCATGGCCTTAAGGAATTGTTATATTTTATTTAGTAGCTCTTTATCATCCTAGATAAATATTCTCAAGCTCTTGGACCACATACTCAAACCATTGATTTTATCTATGATCATTACCATGATTATATTAAGGTGGGCAAGGTTGATGGTCCTGAAACTAGGAATTCAATCCTCTACCAATATGTTGACCAACTCCTTCATCTTGTCCTTTGAACTTTGACATTGGGTGATTAATCCCTTGGTTGCTACATCTTGTTTGTTTAGTGTACTCTATTTTTCACTTATTGACTTCATAGAGTCAAAAAATTCATGAAATTATCCTTCAAACATTTCAATCATTGCATTAGGAAAAGATAAAATAGCTTATTTCTCCAAATTCTCCTTCTACCTTTGTAGGTTCTCTATTTGTTGTTTCATGACCTTGATGCCAGTTTGTAGCTAAGAACTTTGAGACTAGGCAACCTCAAGTATATCCTCCTCAAAAATAGGGTGCTTGCCTAGTTTTTAACCCTCTACCTAAGTCGATCCAATGAAGGGTTATGCTTTCTAAAAAGTGAATTCCTCCCCTAAAATCATGGCTCTTTTTTTAGAAACTCTCTGCAAGCTAGTTGTGGTTGGTTCAAATTTTACACCAACTGAAGAGTGTGTAATCTTTGGATGCTTAGGGTCTCAATTTTTGATCCACTTGAAGATCTAAGAGTATCCACTTGTCTTTATTTCTCTTCCTTTTGTAGATTCATAATCCATGGCTTGATTTCCTCATGAACATATATGTTAATAGACTTTGTAATTTCCCATTGATGGTGCAAAGTTGGGATCTTTTACATCTTTTCATATATGAACCACTCCAAAATGGTTGGTCCATGAATAGGGTTCTCATTATAGAACAAATTAGCATCACTCAAAGGGTGAGTGAGGATTAATTTGAGCTTCTCAGTACCTATAAGAACCATGGCTAGCTTAACATTTCTCTTTTGTGGGGGAACCATTGGGACTATGTCCAAAGCTATCCCTTTCCCCTTTTCCTTTTATATTTCTTCATATTGAGTTTGAGGCTCCTCTTCTTGCACCTCTTTCTCATCTGATCTATAAGCACTAACCAATGCCTCCAAGGAATCCTTCAATGTTTCCCTAGGGTCCAATACAATCATGTCAATGAACTCAATAGGTGACTCTGGATTTTGAGTTTGGGTAGAAGATGATTCCCCTTCACTAGGTCTTTCTTTAATTTTTTATTTTCCTGACCATTATGTAACTTGTGCCTCTGGTTATTCTAGAGGAGGCCTAGAATATGGTTCACGTAGCCAATGATAATTCAAAGGTTCCATCTACCATATTTCACTAGTTGGCTTCTCATCTCTCATCAATTTAGCCTTGAGATTGATATTTTGCTTTTTCAATGTTGATAGGACTTCTATGAATTAAGATGCTTAGATATACATCATGTCATGGAAATCGATTTAATGTTCATATTTCATGTTAATCTATTTGGATTTCAAATATTTCATAACATTATCCTAGGGATCCCAATGTCTTAATTTATCAAGCTATAAATTGAATGAGTCTTTATGCCTAGAATATTGTCTACATTATCCTAAATTTGCACCATAGTTATACTAATAATCAAAGGGAAAGGATGGAGTATCCCCTTACTTTTAAATTTACATACACCATCAATACCATGGAATAACTAGTATGCTATCTCCTAGTCATCTAGCTTGGTGGGTACATAAACTGGTAGTTTAAGAGGTTGACATAAGGTTCCCTCTATCCTAATTATAGTGTAGTCAAGATATAACCAAATGTCCAATAATTTCCACATATTTTTTGACCAAAGGGCTAACCCCAATCATGGGGATTTCTATAATTCTTCCACTAGGGTTAGGTATACACAGTCACAAATGAATTGTATGTGGTCCCTATACTTGAATATAAATGGGAGACTATTTGCCTTCCATCAGGTGACCAATTTTTTATGTTAAATATTTTGGTAGTGGTTAATATGGCATCCAAAATATAATAAATCATAAAGAAGTGATTGTTAGTCTTCTTCTTTATGGTAGATAATTGTTACTTTAGGAAAATATTAATCATCTCACCTAATGGGTGAGTAATTCCCTTTTCAACCATGAAATATATATAAAGGACCTAGATTTTGTTGATATAGGTGGTGGAAGGGGGCCCAAAAAATATATTTAACAAAGTCATAATCATCCTAATTCCTACCTTGAATTGGGCAATTAGGATATTTCTACTCGGGTCTTGGATCATATGGGTTCCTAAATACAACCATGGGGTAAGGATAGTTTTTAGGTCATTTTTGCTAGACCATTATATAATTATGGGTAAATCTACCTAGGGTTTACATAGCTTATATTAACTTTCAAATTCTAATGGGGAAATGTAAGAAACTTTTCTAAAACTATGTTTGTGCAATACCATGTCTTGATCAATTATGTAATCCTTAAAAATAAGGTAAATAACATCAATCCTATGTAATACCTTTGGTTTCATAGTCATATGGTGAAGATTGGTCATCTATATGGTGATCATGTCATAGTATCTATGATGCACTCTGACGTTCTTTTCATCTTCTTTGGTGATTGCTTACAACTCTTCAATGGCCCAAAAAATCTTGGACCAATTATTATCCTTGATGTTCAATGTTATAGCATCAAATTTAGTGTACTTAAATACCCTTCCTTCTATGTCTAAAGTCAAATACAGCTCTATGTCCTCCCTATTTTGTTGTTTTCATGATGCCATGATTGTGAGATTTATAAATTTCTCACTAATGGTCTAAAATTTTCTTTGGATCAATTTTTTACTTATTCAAGTGACAATTAAGCTCTCTCTAGTTCGACTGGGATCAAATTAGGGATTTCACAAACACAAGGGATTTTTTGCAAGTCTTTTCAAGCTTTAATGGTGTCAACTATTTACACTTAGGTGAATTTGGTGCCTTGGATTTGATTTATACTTCTACCTTTATATCTTTGTCTTTTTTAAGCCCATAAAATATTTGGCTTTGTCCTTTTTTGCTTAGGTGACACCTATGAGGCAGCTCTATGGCTTCCAGTTGGCCTTTTCATAACATTTTGTTCATAAATTATTTAAAACTTGACTATTACCTTTTAAAATTTGTCTTTGATCTCACTCCATCAAATCATCTTTTACAGATCAATGTAAGCTGTTGATCTCAATCCTATAAGTTACATGTCATTGGTGGTCCTTTAAATTGGGCCCATAGTTACACCACTTGGAAATCTCGTGGGGCTTCTGAGCTTTACATCTCTCTTAGTATTTAGTGAATGCATTTGTGTCACATAGTCGCTCCATGCTTAATCAGAGGTTTTGTTAAATAATTCATAATGATTTCACTTCGTTTGATCATGTTACCTTGATTAGATGCGAGTCATTGATCTTAAAATGGTGCATGAAATTTAAGTTAGCATAGGACCATGTAAAGAGTTTAAGTTATATACTTTAGTCTAATGTTTTATTTTGTGTTAATAAATATGAAATCATCCTAAGACTAAATTATCTAGGCTAAGTTTAGATTAAAATAAAAGGGACCCCACTGGATGATAAAAGATATAACCATAAGTATTTAACCCAATGTTCTATTATATTAATGAATACAATCAATACCTTAGGATAAATACTTAGGTTAAGTCTATATCTGCAAACATTTAGACCATGATAACCGAAATGAGTCTAAAAAAGGGGGGGTCTTAAGACATAAAGGGACCAAGCCTAGGGTTATTATGCTAGGGTTTGGTCATGTTTAAAAACATAACTGAATCTTAGGATAATAATTTATGTTAAGTCCATGGCATTCATAATTGATCCTATACAAATATAAACCTAGTTAGAAAGGTCCTTAAGTCAAAGCATGGGCTTTAATCAATCTAAGGTGAAATATTTATTTAAACATTGAAGTGCATGATTATTTTCTAAATGATACCCCATTAATCTTGCAAAGTCAAACAACATGTTCATTTATCTAAGTGGGATTGGTTCATGAGATTAAATTTATATGGTCTCATGGAAATCAATGATGGCCTCATGAACATCAATCATGTTCACGTGAATGCCAAAATTAAGCTCTAGTAATATATCACTGGGGCTTAAATTTGATAGCTTCAAAGATGTCAATGACATCCTTGTGGATGTCAAATGATGGGTGTAAGAACATAAAATTTAATCTCTAAATAGAGTAGGTCCCATAGAAGCTTTGGATTGATATGCATCATTTGATTAGCCTATTTTAAATCATTGATTGTGATTTGGGTATTCAAATATGATTGGTTAATATAATTACAAATAGATTGAGTTAGCTAGCATATCATGAGTCTTAAATATTAGAATATTATAAAAGGACCCTTTAATTAATTACAATCTTAACATAGGTTTTATCCTAAGTTTTTGTTATATTAATAAATATAACCTAAATGTTAAGGTGAAACTTAAGCTAAGATATCATTAAAAATAACAAGGAACCCCTTTTAGTATTTGTTCTTGGTCTTACACCATCCGATATTTGACCTCCACTCAAACATGATCCATTGATCATGATCTAAGTGATTGAGTAGGATTGGTCTATGGGGCAATGTCTTGGATCTATCAAGCTTATCTCGCTCCATCTGATCTTTGACCTCCACTTAAGCATGGACTATTGATCTTGCAAAGAAGTGTGATATTTAATTTAGGGCCCATAAACATGAAGGGACTTAGGCTAAATCCTTAATACTAAGGCCTTGTTCATGTTAATAAACGTGTGTGGGGCCTTAGGATTAAGACATTAGTCTAAGTTTGCAACAAGAGGGACCATGAAAATTAAAGTTAGACCACATTAGGAATTTAAAAGAATCCTGTAAATAATAATTTTGGACCACATTAAAATAAAAGGGGAAAAAGTAGCTCAGGACATAAAGGGGACTAAGCTTATAATTTTTAGGCTAAGGTTTGGTTGTGTTGAAAAACATGACCAAGCCTTAGTATAAAAATTAGGTTTAAGTCTAGCATATTTAAAATGTTCCCACATAAATTGTTCTAGCCATTTTTTGAATTTGGTCTAGAATAATCTTCTGCTAGGGTTTCTAAATGAGGGTTTCAAAAAGCTTGAACATGGATTCAACTTGACTTTTAAAATACCAAAGGCTAGAAAAAGGTTAAATTGAGATAAAATCATTAAAATTATGAAACCTAGGTATGATCCCATCAAGGAGAGCTCCATTAAACCTATGATCTGAAACATAGAGGTCTACTATTAAAAACATTAGGAAAAGTTAAATCAAAACCATGAATAAAGAAGACCAACTATACCAAGGGGTGGATGATATTCAAATGTAAATAATGTGTAAAACATGTTAATGATGCTCTACTCAAATGAATTTCAACTTCAAAAGACAAATTTTTGCACAATTTTAACATAAGGGTCCCCATTTTTTAGAAATGGGGGTATGTTGCCCTCAATAAATGATGATTTTGGAGGGAAACATAACAACATATTAGAATTCAAAGACTTTGGTTTAGATAAATAATTAGGTTACCTATTCCACTTGATCATTGCCATCATCAAAATTAGTTAATAGTTAAAACAAACCTTTCACCTACAAGATTAGGATCAAACATCAAAATCTAGTGATGTTATG
Organism: Torreya grandis; assembly: GCA_037957365.1. Lineage (NCBI taxonomy): Eukaryota > Viridiplantae > Streptophyta > Pinopsida > Cupressales > Taxaceae > Torreya > Torreya grandis. Next base: position 304,813 of record JARHVA010001129.1, read on the forward strand.
TGTGTTATTTGATTCCACTTACTATTTACCATGGGGTTTTAGGGATAACTTCTAGGTTTCAAGCCTTTAATCATTAACACTAACTCACAACATGTTTGGATATTCATTAAAAACCATGCTTTAGCTTAGGGAAGGCTTAGCCATTACTTTGCTACCAGCTAGGCATCTATAGCCCCAATATAGATTCCTTTATCTCCACTCATAGCCTTGTTCCAATACCAACTAGGCATCTATATCCCTGATGGAGGTTACCAAAATCACCTTTGCTTGGAAAGCTTTTTATTTTTCAATAAGCTCCTATTTTTGTATTTTTTTAGACCATTTAAGCTTTCTAACAATGGTTGGGAACCAGGTTAGCCAAGTTAGGGAATTGGTAAATTTTTTGATCCTCAGTTAATCACCTATGGTTGTAAACTCTATCTCAAGTAAGGATGTTTGTTAAGTGCAAGTATGACTATGTTCCAATAATTTAATATTTCATCCCATATTTGCAATTCTTCTTAAAACCAAGTTTAGATCAAAACAAAGTTTGAGTTCTTATGAAATAGTTAACCTATCCATTTATTCTTTACTATTTTTTCTAAATCATAACATTAAGCTCATATTTTAGATCCATGGTCAACATTTTATCAAGGTACATACCTACATTGCTAAACTTATGGAGTTTTTGAGCTTTTTGAATAAACTCTGAGTTGAGGGCTGCCCAAAAGGACTTATTACTAATAAGGGACAAAACAAAGAAAGAAAACACATAATATAAAGAAAATAAGTATAAATAAAGTAAAAAGAGAACAAATATACACAAACATATGTAAAAATAAGGGATAGGAAGGAAAGGACTGAAAGAAACCAACTAGCCTACCTACACTAACTCTAATTAGTCTTATAGATTTACTCTATGAAGACCTCAGGAGGATCATCAAAAAAGTAATGCTTGAGATACTACCCATTGGTGGTCAATGTGAATTCTAATCCTTATATGTCTTTTAGCTTGAAGGTGTTGTTCCACAGTGTCTCAAGAATTGGGTAGGAGCCTATCCACAGAGGTGTGAACTTTCCATGTTTTCCCTTAGGTTTAGATGGCTTGTTCCAAAAAAATAACTAAGTCTCCTTGTCTAAATTCTTTTATCTTTGATCTTTTATCAAACCACCTCTTCACCATGGTCTGGTGTCTATTAAAATTATCAAAAACTTCATGTGCATCTTTCATTTGAATAATCTCCAACAGTTTTGAATTTGCAAGTTCTTGATCTTCTTCTATATAATCTTTCATGAACTTGTATGTAGGTAACTTGAGGGTGATAAGAAAGATGGGATTTTTGGCCATACACCAAAAATAATGTTTATGCCTTTAGGTCTTACTTGATCTTTATTCTGTCTACCCAAAGGGCATATTTGTCTACTATAGACTTCTTTATTTATTTCATCAAGTTTTTATTGGTAGATTCAATCACTCCATTACCTTGAGGGTAATAGTTGGATGAAAACTTAAGAATGATACTATTATCATATTTTCATTCTATCATTTTAATGGATATGAAAGCAAATCCATTATGATATACTAGAGAGACTGAAGTCTCAAGCCTAGTGTATTTGTTTTCCTCTAAAAAACTAATCACTTCTTTAGTTATATACTGCTTAGTGGTTACTACTTTAGTCCACCTTATGTAATAATCAATGGTTGTTAGAACATAATTATGACCTTATATTGATTTAGTGTTAATTATCCCTACAAAATATAACCCCCACTGTGCAAAGGGTTTATCAACCATTATTGGTTGTAATAACATTGCTACTTTTGGCTCCTTTGTGTTAAATATTTGTTATGTGTGGCATTCCCTCACATACTTGTGAGTGTCTAAAGATGGTGGGCCAATAGTAGCTAGCTCTTATAATTTTGTGGGTTATGGTTCTTCCATATGGATACCCACTTCCCAGCTTCTCATGAAAGGTGCTCATTATTTCAATAGCTATTTCTTTTGAAATGCATCTTAGGTAGACACCTTCAAAGTTATTTCAATATAACACTCCATTATTGATTAGGTAATGGGCTGCTTTGAGTCTTAGATCTCTCTTTTTCTCCCTGGTTAGTCCTTCAAGACAAGTATCATTAATCAAAAATTGAATGATATGATCATACTAGTCATTAATCTAAATTTTTTGTTGATTAACTTGTATGATACTTAACCTAAGGCTAGCATTAACCATCATTTGAATTAAACCCTAGCACCTTATTAATTTTTTAGTCTTCATCTCTATGTCATATTCTTGGAGAACAAACATCCACTTACCTCTCTTTTCTCCTAGCTCATTTTGACTCAGCATGAGCTTTATGGTAGGGTCAGGTAGGATGGCATGCACTTTATTATTAAGAATGTATTACTTGAATTTATTCACTACCTTAACTAATGCACATGCTTGTTTATCAATTAAATAATAATTTAACTCAAAAAATTTAAATATTGTGTTCATGAAAGCAATTATATGGTCACATCCATTAATTTTTGGAGTTAAAATTGTAGCAACAGTGTGATCAAAAGAAAAATAATAGAGATAGAATTCCTTTAAGAAGTTTGGACTTATTAGTATTAGAGCTTGCATGATTTCATCCTTGTTGTCATTGAATGCCTCCCTGGTTTCTTCATTCTAAGAAATTTTGACATCTTTATTTATCATGTCATTTAATGTCTTGATAATTTTTACAAAACCAAAAATAAACTTTCTTACAAAGTTATTTTTGCCAAACAATGATTTTAGTTGTTTCCTACTATTAGGAGGCTCTATCTTTGATATAGATTCTAATCTATATAGATCTATAGAGATTCCCTCCTTAGCAATGGCATGGCCTAACAATTTACTCTCAATAACATAAAATATGTTCTTCTTAGGGTTAAGGGAAATCCCATACCTTCTACACCTTTAAAATATCTACTGTAAATGAATGATGTGGTTATCCCCATTTTTAGAAAAAATAGTTAGATCATCCATTTATATAATCATGTATTTACCTACCAAGCCTTGGAAATCATGATCCATGGCCTTTTAGAATGTTGATCCTATATTTATCAATCTAAATGGTATCCTCTTATATGCAAATGTACCCCACTTGGTAGTGAAATTAGTCTTCATTCTATCTTCCTGATTTACCAAGATCTAGTTATACCTTGAAAATCCAACAAGAAAGGACATCATAGTATAACTAGAAAAACTTTGTATAACTTGGTCCAAAGAAGGCAAAGGATATTTGTCCTTTTTATATGACTTATTTAGATTCATAAAATCAATACACAATCTTATTTCACCATTATTTTTATTAACTGGTATGAAATTGGCAACGCAAGTAGAGTGCCTAATGGGAAATACAATCTTGGCATCTAACAACTTTTTAACCTCTTTGAAAATTATCTATTCTAAAATAGGGTTGACATGACTTTTCTTTTTTCTAAAAGGTTTGTAGTCATTCTTCAAGGGTATGGTATGAGTGGTGACCTTTGGATCAAAAATCTTCAAGTCATCATAAGACCATGCTATTATGTCCTTATAGCTTGTCAGCAAGTCTTTGGCTTTCTTATCTTCAATGCTTGTACATGTGGTTCTAATGTTAAATATTTGAGGTTGATATTGGTGTTTAATATCAACTTCCTTGTAATCCTCTCCACTCACTTTGGGAATCATAATGTTCTCAGCTAGCTTATCCTAGTCAAATAACCTTTCTAAGGGAATCATGCCTTTTGGGATTTTTTTATCATTCAATTGAATGACTTTATTACCAAATCTATCATCTTCTTCAAGAGTATTATAATCAGCCTTATTTATGATACATGTATAAAATAATCCTAAATTGGTCATGAAATCCAAGATCTGTTGGTCATCATTGAAAACCTATAAATGGTTCACATTATCTGGGACTGAGTGACATGGAACTAGCTCAATGCTAAAGTTTGGAGAGTCTTATCTTGGCATAAGGTTGGTTGTAGATGAGGTAAGCTCATCAAAAAAAATTATCCTCCCTAGGGATGGAGACAATATTAAAAGCATAAAAGGATTCAAGCAAGTCCCAGACTCTAAACTTATACCTTTTAAGGTATGACAATTTGCACTAGTATCAACTCACCTGATTGATTACTAGTTCTAAGTTAACATGAACCAATAATTTTTTGAATTTGTATATGATGGTGAATTACAAACCTAAGATTAGTTTTTCATACTCTATAATGTTATCGATACATGTAAATTGAAGTCTATAGGAGGCATGATATATCTTACCAACAGGGTTAGTCAGGACAACTCCTACTCTAGACTTGGACTTACATCTAGCCCCATCAAAATGCATCTTCCATAACCCAAGAACAATATGAGAAGGTTTATAATTACTTACCTTAGTATTTTCTAGAGTGAAAAATCTAAAATAAGAGTCAACTATGTTCACCCTTTCATTCATAGCATTGTATTTCATGATCATATGTTTCATCCTTAGTTATCTTTCCACTCTGATTTGATTTGGTACCCCTTTCAGTGGACATGTGTCTATTCAGGGCCTTGGTCCATTCCCTACTTAACAACAACCCATAAGCATCAAAAATGTCTACCACTTAGATATCAATAAATTAATAGACTCTAAGCTCAAAAACAAGTTGCATATGAACATTTAATAATTCTTCAATTACCTTGACCCTAGACTTATCTAATTGAGTGATAACTCTATCATATTTATTAGGTGTCAATCCAAGTTGTTTACAAATACCTGCTAGCATAATGTTGGTGGATTCACTAGAATCCAATAAATAGTTATGTAAGTTCTTACCAAACATTCAGATAGTGAGCAAAAAACGTGGGTATTATATCTTAGCTTTGTATATTGCCATATTGGCATTGTGAATTTTGGATGGCTTGTTAGGTTTCTTGGATAAGGACTCTAGTAATAGGTCCCTTTGATCAGTGATATGTGTCAATTCATGTAACATGATATAAGCCTTTACTTTCTTCATGTCCTCCACAATATTATACCCAATTTTAGTTGAAGAAATAAATGCATCAGTACTTTGTTTAGAAGTACTTTCCTTTGGAGGCTCTAGGTTATTATCTAATGTAGTTTATGGAGGAGTGCAAAAGTTGTTTGGAGATGTTAAATTAGTCATGGGTTGATTCTAATATATGTTCCTTAGAGGGTAGGTCTTCTTTAGGAACTTTTGAAAAGCATGAAATTCTTTAGGAACTTCATTAAGTTTATTGTCTTCTTGAAAAGGGAAGTCAAATGTCTCCACCATGAAGGCTTGATTAGCAAATTTAGATTCTAATGTACATGCACCATTATATTTTTTAGGAACTACTTCAAGCATGTCCAATTCTTCTTGAAAGTCCTCAAAGGCTTTGCATAATTCAATGCAATCCATTTCACCATACTTATCAGTATAATGAGATTAATGTCCATGGTCCTCTTATCAATACATGATTCATTATTCTTATTGTTATGTAAACTTTCATTCTAAAATCTATTATTGGGTCTATTTAATCTTTGAAATAAGAATTTCCTACCTGAGCTTTCACTTGAATGTCTAACTTGCTTTTGCAACTAAAGGAAATGAGTGCTAATATTTTGAACCATCTTTAAGATAGAGTCATTCTTACTCTTGAATTATGAATTATGAACCTGATTATTATTAGAACCATTGGTTGATACCAAAACCTTTTGATCATTTGTTTTAAATCTATCTATAGTATGGTTCAAAAATTGTAAGTTCTGATTAGAAACAACATGGATCAAGGGTAATTGGTTCAAAGTTGGGAGCTGATTAAAAGCTAGGACATTCTGATTATTGTTAGGAAATATATTCAAGGTAGACATATGTGGATTGATGTTTAGTATAGATTAATCCATTTATCCCTGAGGATAAATTTGATCATTAATGATTATTTCTTTAGAATAGGCTTGAGCTAATGTGGTTATGACTGGAAGAGATATCTTCAAGAACATAGAAGTCATAGGATATACTACATCCTTATATATTTCTAAAGATAAAACATCATCATATTTGTAGGGATCTATGATCCAACAATGCATCTTTTGAAACCTAGAATTAAATGATCTTATGGACTCACTGGAATCTCTTCTAATGGTGGTGAATTTTTGGTACAAGACACATGAACTAATAATCTTGCCAAATTGGTTAATGAAAAAATTATTAAAATGATCCCAGTTGGTAATGTAATTATCTGTTAAATTAAGAAACCATTCATCTACAACATCCCTAAATGTAAAATGAAATAGCTTACATGTTACATCTTCATGGGTGACATTTAACAATATTAATGTAGCTTTGAATGATTTAATGTGTTCCTCTATAGTTACAACACCATTTAGACTAAATGTTACCAAATATTTCTCAAGATTAAGGGGAAGATCATGTACTACACCTAGTACATTGATGGAATAATCCCCTATGTAGGACATACCCTGATGAAGGTCGAATGCAAGAGTACCTTGGAGTGGTGAAGTTGTCAAAGAATTTAAACATCTACGCCTACCTTTTTCCTACCTAGCTCTCTTATGGATTTCTGTTATTTTGTTTCTGAATGTGAACTTTTTATTATTATTTGCAATTTTAGATTGAGAACTTTGAATTCTATTTGAAATACAGTGTGTCAAAACAATATTTATAAATAATAGAGATTCAACTTACACATTAAGTGAATTTTTCAAAGATTCATGTAAAGAACAAAAAAGGACTAAGATCTTTAGCTAAACTAGCTCAAAGATATGTCCAAATACATAAATGTGAATGATCTTTACAACTCTAAGCTCAAATTTTCAAAGGATCTATGAATCTTTAATTAAAATATATATTACTAACCTTAAACCTATTTAATTGGCAAAGTTAAAGTCATTTTTACAATAATCAAGTGTATACTTTTAAATAACATTGATATTTGTCTAAAATAAGCACAAAGATGGGTCTAAAACTATGAAGATCACCAACCTTTACACAATTATACTAAAATAAATACAATTATGCAAAGAATAGATTGATTTTTTTATCAAAATACACCAAAACAAGAAAAGATCCTACAAATTCACAAGGATTTGTTGACGCCCTCTTTCTAGCACCAGTAGAGCTTAAACCTATTGATGCCTCTAAGTGTATCATAGGTGATCTTAGTGTTTAAATAACACTTATCATTTTAGAACTTGAAGAATTCAGAGCATGAGTAGTAGGTTGTGGTAATCTAGTTACCTATGATAAAATAATGGCAAAGCAAGCAAACTATTCCAAAATATTTATAAAACTTGGTGGTTGGGAGCCACCTTGGTCCTCTCAACAATATTTACAAAAGATGCCATAATCTATACTAATATCAATGAATCATGACCGAATTATAATCTAAGACTATTCTAAAATGAATATTTACAATGATATTAAGCTACAATGATCTGGTTAAAAAGGAGAAAAAGGGAAAGGTAGGGGAAAAAGATAATATGCTATTGATATCTACCTCAAACATCATGACAAGGATTAAATTCCAACTGAACTTAAATTTAACCAATGTATAACATGAAATATCATACGCCCAAATCTTAACACACACTAGGCAAGTATCTAAGGATAGTATAAAGAAATACAAGTAAAAACTAGCTTTACTTTAAAAATTTACTACTGTATTCAAATAACATATGCACATCCTTATGCAGAGCAAATAAAATAAAGTAAACCCAAGAACATTCAACTAATCTAGTGTTTTCACAAATTAGTAACCTTGTATTAAATATGCACATCCAAAATTCTTAGAAACCATTCAAATTTGAGATCCAAAATAGATAATTAAGATATAAGCCATGATGATAATTCACACAAATAATTGAGACAAAATTTGTAGTATTCCGTGCTTACATTAAATTACTCCAAAAGTTATAAATTTTTTTTAGCTCTCAAAAATCCCTCCTTTTTAAATGACAATGTTCCTTTCATAGACTTCAAGGAAGCATGTCGATTAATTGCATTAACTAACAAGTGTAAAAAATATAAAGGGAAGCTATCCTTTCTATAAAGTTTCTAAAACACACTAGACTTTCTAAAATAGACTGACCTTTAGGAAAATGTGCTAACAAGCTGTACATGCCTTTATAAAAGAATATTCCATTTTCAAAATTTATAATGCTTCCACAAAAGGGAATATTCCTAACTAACTGGTGGACCTTGTACTAATGAAGTTCCTTGATCCTGTTGAAGTAACCTCATTGCCTTTTGATGTTTCTCATCAATAAGTCTCAAATTGAATGCAAGTTCTAGGAGGACCTCATCCTCTTGATTCAACAAATCTCTTAAGTCTCTATTATTTCTCTCCAAATCCTCCATAATGCTCCTTGCCTTAGCTATCTTTTCTTCTATAGTTAGGATCATATCCATGACCATGTTGTTGTCAACCCCAGACCTATCTTGGTTTTTTCTCTTTACCTCTTGCATAACCAAAGTGGTCCTATGCCTGAACTCATCATCTACTATTATTCCCATGGATCTAAGCTTTGTAGGCTTGGAAATCATGGCCTTAATTAATTGTTCAATTCTATCTAATAGCTCTTTGTCATTCTTGATAAGTCTTCTCAAGATCTTGGATCACATGCTCAAACCATTGATTTTATATATGATTAGTCCAATGATTGTATTGAGGTGGGAAAGGTTGATGGTATTGAACAAAGAATTTAATCCTCCACTAATATGTTGTATAGCTCCTTCATTTATCATTTGAAATCTACCATTGGGTGATTAATCCCTTAGCTATTGCATCTTGTTGGTTTAGTGCACTCTGTCTTACCCTTATTGACTTTAGAGAGTTAAACATGTCATGAAATTATTCTTCAAACATTTCAATCATTGCATTAGGAAGAGACAAAACAACTTGTTTCTCCAAATTCTCCTTCTACCTTTGTAGGTTCTCTATTTATTGTTTCATGCCCTTGATGCAATTTTGTAGTTAGGAACTTTGAGCCTAGGCAAATTCAAGTGTATCCTCTTAAAAAATAGGGTGCTCACCTAGTTTCTAACCCTCCACCTAAGTCAATCTACTAAAGGGTTCTACTTTTTGAAAAGCAAATTCCTCCCCTACAATCATGGCTCTTTTTTCAGAAACTTTACAGAAGCTAGTTGTGGTTGGGTCAAATTTGATACCAACTGAAGAGTGTGTAATCTTTGGAGGCTCTAGGGTCTCAATTTGTGAGACAATTGAATATCCAAGAGTAACCACTTATATTTCCTTCTCTTCTTTATGTAGCTTCATAATCCATGGTTTGAGCTCCTCATGAACATAGATGTTAATAGACTTTATAATTGCACATTGATGGTGTAGAGTTGGGATATTTTATAGCTTTCCATATATTAACCACTCCAAAATGGTTAGTCCATGAATAAGGTTCTTATCACCAAACAAATTAACCTCACTCAAAGGGTGAGTGAGGGTTAATTTGGGCCTCTTGGTTCCTACAAGAACCAAGGCAAGCTCAACCTTTCTCTTTTATGGGGGAACCACTGGGACTAAGTCCAAAGCTATCCCTTTCCCATTTTCCTTTTTTTTCTCTTCATCTAAGTTTGAGTCTCCTTTTCTTGGTCTTATTCCTCATTTGATATATAAGCACTAGCCAGTGCCTCTAAGGCATCTTCCAATGTTTCCCCAGGGTCTAATACAATCATGTCAATGAACTCAATAGGTGACTCTAGATTCTCAAGTTGGGCAAAAGATGATGCCCCTTCACTAGGTCTTTCTCAAAGTTTCTCTTTTCCTAACCCTTGTGTAAAGTGTGCCTCTAGCTATTCTAGAAGAGGCCTAGAAGATGGTCTAGGTATCAAATGATACTGCAAAGGTCCCATCTACCACATTTCACCAATTGGATTTTCATCTCCCATAAATCTAGCCTCAAGCTTGATATTATGTTTCTTTAATCTTGTTAGGAATTTTGTGAATGAAGATACTCATATATATATATATATATATATATATATATATATATATATATATATATATATATATATATCATGTCATGGACATCAAATTGATATTCATATGTCATGTTAATCTGTTTGGCTCTCAAATGTTTCATAACATTATCCTAAGGGTCCCAATGTCTCAATTCATCAAGCTATAAATTAAATGAGTCTTTGTACTTGGAAATAATGTCTACATTATCCCAATTTTTCAACATAGTTCTACTAATAGTCAAAGGTAAAGGATAGAGTAGCCCCTTCCTTTTGCCTTTGAATACACCATCAATACCATCGAACAACTATTATGTTATCTCCTATTCAACCATCTTGATGGGTACATAAATTGGTAGTTTAAGTGCTTGACATAAGGTTCCCTCTATCTTGATTATAGTGCAGTCAAGATATAACCAAATATCCCCAATAAGTTCCACATATTTTTTGATCAAGAGGCTAACCCTCATCATGGGGATTTTTGTAATGGCTTCCACTAGGGTTGGGTATACACAGTTAAAAATGAATTATATGTGGTCCTTATACTTGAATATATGTAGTTTGGAATAGTAATTGGAGACTATTTACCTTCCATTAGGTGACCAATTTTTTATTTTAGGGATTTTGGTAGTGGCTAGTAGGGCATCCAAAAGATAAGACATCATAAAGAAGTGATTTATAGTCTTCTTATTTATGGTAGATAATTGTTACTTTAGGAAAATATTGATCATCTCACCTAATGGGGGAGTAAGTCCCTTTTCAACCATGAAATATATATATAAGGGACCCATATTTTGTTGACATAGGTGGTGGAAGGGGCCCCAGACAATCTATTTAAAAAATTCATAATCATCCTAACTCCTACCCTAAATTTGGAAATTAGGATCTTTCCAGTGGGGTCTTGGATCATATGTGTTCTTGAATACAGCCATGGGGTAAGGACAATTTTTAGGTCATTTTTTCTAGACCATTATCTAATTATAGGTAAATCTACCTGGGGATTGCATAACTTGTATTAAATTTCAAATGCTATGGGGAAAATATAATCAAATTTTCTAAAATTATGTTCATATACTATCATATTTTCATCAATTATATAATCCTTAAAAACAAGGCAAATAACATCAATGTAATGTAATACCTCTAGTTTCATAGCTGCATGGTGAAGACTGGTCATCTGGATGGTGATCATGTCATAGTATATTTGGCAGACTATGTTATTATATTAATCTTCTTTGGTGATTATTTACAACTATTTAATGGCCCACATAATCTTGAACCAGTTATTATCCTCGATGTTTAATGTTATAGCATCAAATTTAGTATCCTTGAAGACTCTTCCTTTAAGTCTGAAGTCAAATATTGCTTTGTATCCTCCCTATTTTATTATTTTTGTGCTACCATGATATTGAGCTCTATAAAATACTCACTATTGGTCTAAAAATTTATTTTAGATCAATTTTTACTTATTTGGGTGATAATTGATCTCTCTCTAGTTTGAATGTGATCAAATTGGGATCAAATTAAGGCTTTTGTAGATGCTAGGGATTTTTTATAGGATTTTTTGAGCTTTAATAGTAGAAGTTATTTGCACTTAGGTGAATTTTGTGCCTTGGATTTTATTTAGACTTAGGATTTTATACCTTTAGCTTTATTGATTCCTTAAAATCTTTGGTTTTATCCTTTTTTTATTAGTTGGAACCTATGTGGTAGCTCTGTGGCATCTAGTTGGCCTTTTTATGGCATTTTGTTCATAAATGCTTTAAAACTTGACCATTACATTTTAAAATTTGTATTTGATCTAACTCTATCATATCATCTTGTATGGATTAATATGGGTTGTTGATCTCAATCTTATGAGTTTCATGCCATTGGTTGTCCTTTGTACCAGGCCCCATGGTTGTGCCACTTGGTAATCTTGTAGGCCTTTTGAGCTCTACATCTTTGCTAGTCTCATAATGAATATGTTTGTGCCATGTGGTAGATCCATTCTTGCTCAGAGGTTCCATTAAATATTCCATAATGATTTCATTATGTTTGATCATGTTGCCCTGATTAGACATGAGTCATCGATCTTGAAAAGGTACATGAACTTTAAGTTAGCATGGGACCATGCAAAGAACTTAGGTGAAATACTTTAGTCTAAGGTTTTATTTCATGTTAATAAACATTAAATAATCCTAAGGCTAAAATATTTAGGCTAATTTTAGATCAAAATAAAAAGGACCCCATCGAACAATAGAAGATATAACCATAAGTCTTTAGCCTAAGGTTCTATTATATTAATGAATACATTTAGAACTTTAGGATAGAGACTTAGGTTAAGTCTATATCTGAAAAAATTTAGACCATGATAAATGAAATGAGTCCAAAAAGGGGAGTCTTAGATATAAAGGGACCAAGCTTAGGGTTATTATGCTAAGGTTTGGTCATGTTAAAAAACATGACTGAACCTTAGGATAATAATTTAGGCTAAGTCTATGGCATTCATAATTGATCCTATGCAATTCTAAACTTGGTTAGAAAGGTCCTTAATTCAAATCAAAGACTTTAATCAATCTAAGGTGAAAGATTTATTTTAACATTGAAGTGCATGATTATTTTCCAAATGAGACCCCATTAATCCTACAAAGGAAAATACCATGTTCATTTATCTAAGTGGGAATGTTTCATGAACTTAAATTTTGATGGTCTCATAGACATAAATGGTGGCCTTACAAACATTAATGACATTTGTATGAACATCAAAATTAAGCTCTTGTAACATATCATGGGGCTTTAAATTTGATGGCCTTGTAGACATCAATGACAACCTTGCAAATGTCAAATGATGGGCATGAGAATGTCAAAATTAAGCTTTAAACATAATAGGTCCCATGGAAGCTTTGAGTTGATACACATCATTAGATTAACCCATTATGAATCATTTATTATGATCTGAGTACTTGAATATGTTTAGTTCCTATAATATAAATAGATTGAGTCAGCTAGCATATCATACATCTTAAGTCTTAGAATATGATAAAAGGACCCTTCGATTAATTACAGTCTTAACATAGGTTTAATCCTAAGTATTTGTTGTATTAATAAATATAATTGAAACCTTAAGTTAAAACTTAGGCTAAGATATCATTAAAAATAATATGGAACCCCCTTTAGTCTTTAATCTTGGTCTCACACCATCCGATCTTCAACCTCCATTCAAATGTGGGCCATTGATCATGATCTAAGTGATTGAGAAAGATTGGTACATGGGGTAATATCTTGGATCTATTAGGCTTATCTCACTTCATCTGATCTTCGGCCTCCACTTAAGTGTAGATCATTGATCTTGCAAAGAAGCATGATATTTAAGTTAGGGCTCATAGAAACCATATCATAAAATTCAATATTAACTTGGTATATTAAAATTCAAGTTTTACCCATGTTGAAGCTTCTTGAAACCCTCATTTAGAAACCATATCATAAGATTCTTTTAGACCAATTTAATAGACTTAGCCTAGATATTTTACCCTAAATTTTTATTGTGTTTATTAATAAAATTAAACCTTAGGTTAAAAACCTTACATTAAGTCCCTTTTTTAATTTGGGATCCCCTTTTACTATGATCCAAACCTATCTTAAATATTTTAGCCTAAGGTTCATTTCATGTCTATTAGCATGAAATAAAACCATAGTATAAAGTATTTAGGCTAAGTTCTTTAAATGTCTCGATACTAACTTAAAAATTGTGCATCTTTGCAAGATCTATAGCTCACATTCATGTAGACGATATTGATCTGATGGAGAGAGACTGAGTCAATGTTTCAATAGAACCTCCAAGATGCTAAAAAGGTGATAAGTTTCATGGTCATGACCAAATAAAAATAAGAAACCAATGGTGATCTATCCCATAGATCATAATCGATGGCCCACATCTAACTAGAAGAAGTTAATCAAATGAAGTGAGATGAGGATAGACTTTTCAACAAAACTCAAGAGACCCATGGTAATGACATTTTTCATAACCATAGACAACATAGTAAAGGAAGCCAATAACATTCAAATCTAGGGATCAATATTAATGAGTCACATTGATCTATGCAAAAAGATTCGATGGTATGAAATAAAAGGTAGATTTTAAATAATGGTCATGTTTTTAAACATTAATGAATAATTTACCATAAAAAGTGCCATGTAGATGTCATGGCAATGCTAGATGGGTAGAAAGTGACAAAACTAGATATTTTTTGGGCTCAAAAAATCAAAGGTATAAATTACAAGGTCTAAATCAAATCTAAGGCACAAACTCAATCAAGTGTAAAATTTATTGCCATTAAAGCTTAATAAAAACCTATAGAAGAACCCTAGGGTCTACAAAATCCCTAATTCAATCTCAAATTTACCATAGTCAAGCCTAAAAGATCTAAATTATCACCTAATTAAGTACAAATTGATCTAGAGGTGAATTTTAGATCACAAGTGAGTAATTTGAAAGAACTCATATTTATGGTGGCTAGAAAATAACACAAAGAGGACACAAAACTCCATTTTACCATAGATTCAAAAGGAGAGTCTTCAAAGATATTTAATTTGATGTTTTAACCCTGAATACAAGAGATAAAAACTAGTCCAAGATTTTTTAGACCATTGAAGAGCTACCAGCCATTACAAGAGAGGATGAAAAGATTGCATTAGTCAACCAGAGATACTATGACCTAGTCAACATTCAAATGATAAGTCTTCACTATGTGGTAGTAAAGCTAGAGCTACTACATTTCATCAATGTTATTTCTCCTATTTTTAAGGATTTTAAAATTGATCGAGACATGATAGTACATGAGCATAGTTTTGGAATAATTACTTATATCTCCCCTATTGTCTTTGAGAATTACTACAAGCTACCCAAGCCTCAAGTGGATTTACCCATAATCAGAGAATGGTCCAATAAGAATGACCTAAAAACCATCCTTACCCCATGGTTATATTCAGGAACCCAAGTAGTTTGTGACCTCAATGGAAGGATCCTAATCACCCAATTTAGGGTTGGTATTAGGATGATTATGACATTATTGAACAGATTATCTAGACACCCCTCCACCACTTATGTCAATAAATCTAGATCCCTTTGGTGTATTTCATGATTGAGAAAAGACTTAATCACCATCCCATTATAGAGATCCCTATGATGTGGTTCAACCCTTTGACCAAGAAGCATGTTGAGCTCATTGGGTTCATTTGGCTATATCTAGATTACACTATAATATGAATAGAAGGAACTATGAGCCAACCCCTTAGGTTACCATTCCATGTACCCAAAAAGTTGGTAGAGAATAAGGTAGCATAATAATTATTACATGGCATAGAAAACATGTGTAAAATCAAAAGGAAAGGACTACTCCATTCCTTTCCTTTAACTATTAGTAAGACTATGTTCCAAAATTGGGACCATGTAGAAACTATCTTCAGGCACAGGTCCTCCTTCAATTTATAGATTGATTAAATGAGATAATGATACCCCTATGAAAGGGTTTCAAAACATTTGAACTCCAAGAAAATAAGCGTGAATTACGAACATCATCCTAGTGTTTATGATTTAATGTACATCCTAGATTCTCATTCACAAAAGTCTTGACAAGATTAAAGAATTATAACATCAAGCTCAATGCTAAACTATTAAGAGAGTAAAATATAAGTGAGGATATATGGTATATGGGGCCTAAATAGTATAATTTATTATCAGGACCATCTTCTAGACCTCCTCCCATGCAACCATAGGTAGAGACACAACAACCTAAAGCACAAGACATACAAACACCAAATGAAAAGAGACTTAAGGAGAAGAGACCTGATGAAGTAACATCATCTTCAATACTACCTAAAGAACCAGAGTCATAAGTTGAATAAAATGACATAATTGCATTGGACCCTAAGGAGATAGTAGAAGATGCCTTGAAGACACTGGCTAGTGTCTACCAGTCAAATGAAGAAGAAGTACAAATGGAAGAACCCCAATCCCAAACTGAGGAGGAAGTAGAGGAAGAAAAGGGGAATGAAGTAGATTTGGACTTAGTTCCTGTTGCAACCCAACCCAAAAGGAAAGTTAAGCTAGCTCTGGTTTAAATAGAAGGAAAGAAACCAAATTTGACTTTCACTCAAATTTGGAGTGAAATCAATTTTTTTAGTGATGATAATCCAATTTATAACCCCTCCATTCTAGAGTATTTCATATATGGAAAGTTACAAAAGGTTCCAACCATGCACCACCATTGGGTTGTTACAAATTCTATTAACATCCATGTGCATAATGAACTCAATCCCTAGATTGTGGCATTGCAATAACAAGAAAAATAAAAATGCATGGCTACCCATGGAGAGTCAAGTAAAACACAAATGGATGCTTCTAAAACTCTAAGTGGAGCATAAGTTGATATCCCTACTCCTTAATTGATAGAATCATCAGTGGGAGTTTGGTTCAACCCAAAGAAGGACAGCATAGAGAGATTAATTGAGAATAAATCCATGGTTTAAGGTGAATAATTTACCTTTAATAAAATTGAACCTTTTTTTGGTCTAACTCTAGTGGTAGGGCAAAAGCCAGGACAAGACAAGATGTTTGAGGAGAAGATCCTTGAAGTGGCTCAGGCTCAAAATGATCAATTTTAAATAATGATCAAGGATATATTATAAAAAAGAAAGAAATAAAAAGAGTATGTTATCTTATAAATTCATGAGGATAGATTCAATAAGTTCGAGGACACCATGGTTGACCTATTCAGCTCTTTAAAGGTAGTTAGGACTACATAAAGAGAAATAGAGAAGCAAATCTCTAAATTAATAGGCCAAGTTAGCCAATGGCAAGCTGTAAGTATTCAGGTGAAATACTTTATTAAGGCCTCATCCAAGAATCTATTCCAAAATTTTAGAACTATCAACAAGGCACATTTGAATATGGCCATGGCCATATTGGTTGACAAGATTGAGGCCCTAGATAACTGGTCTAAAATAATGGAAGACCTTGCCAAACACTTTAAGCAGCTAGAAGATGGAATGTCTCATATCTTAGATAGATTAATAAAGAAATCCATAGCCGTTAGCTTAATAGGTCTCATAATTTATGAATATTTCAAACACAAGACCTTTCAGTTCATGCAATAAGTAAGAAACTAGGGGAAAAACTAGACAATAGATGGCAACAAGAAAGTCATGGGCTTACTCCTATCATCTGAGGAGAAAATGGGAGATGCCAAGGGCATAAAACAAGATATAGAAAAAGTTAAAAAGAACCTTAAAGACCTAGAGGATCGTGAAAATGAACTTTCCCTAAATCCAATGGTGGATCTTCAGTTTATTAGCAAGTAACATTACAGATTGAAGATCCTTCAATAAAAACAAGAAGAAACATCAACACAGGGTATACAAAGTTAGTTAGGAATATTATTTTGTAGAACATTATAATATTTTGAAAATATAATATTCCTTTGTAAAGGCATATAAATTTTTTTTAAATCACATTGCCTATAGGTCAGTTCATTTGGAAAAATCTAGTGTATTATAGAAACTTTGTAGAAAGGACAATTGTCCTTACACTTTTACACTTGTAATTTGATATGACAGACTGGTATACTACCTTAGCATTATATAGTAGGGAATATTACCATTTGTAAAATGGGGAGTTTTTTTAGCTACAAAACTAGTGTAAAATTTGAGCAACTAATGCAAGTAGAGCATTTTGAAAGGATTGTCTCATTTTGTTTGTGTGAATTGTTATTTGGGTTCTCTCTCAATTGTTCATTCTGAATTTTAGATTTGACTTTTTCTTATGAATTCTTGGTGTGTACCTTTAAATACAAATTTTTTAACTTATGTTAATGCTAGGTTAACTGAAGGTTCCTTATTTTTCTTCATTTTATTTGCTCTACATTTGTAGATGTGTATTAACTATCTACTTAAAGGATTAAATCTTTAAAGTAAGCTTATTTATTATTTTCATTGTTTCTTATCTTCCTTAAAATTTCATGTGATATATGTTGTGGTTTGAGATTAATCTATTTTACTTCATATATTGGTTTTAAGTGCATACCTAGGAAACATTTGAACTTTGTCATGATGTATAAGATAAATATTAGTCACATCTTTCTTCTTTGCCTTACCTTACCTTTTTACTTCTTTTTAACCAAATCACTTTATTTTGAATTAAATTTTAATATCCACATAGATTATTATTTATATTAAAATTTGATCATAATTAACTGATATCAATATAGATTGCTTTAGTTTTGCAAAGATAGTTTGAATATGGCCAAGGTGGCTCCTAACCCACCAAATGTTATAAATATTATGTAACAATTTACTTGCTTTACCATTATTTCACCAAATATAACAAGATTATCACAACCTAAAACTCATGCTCTAAATTCATTTGAATTATAAAATAATAAGTGTTATTTAAACACTTAGATCATCTATGATACACATTAAGGCATCAACAAGGCTAAAATGGCTAGTACTTATAGAATGTGAGAGAAGAGAGAAAGAGAAGTGGAGTTCAAGAGTCACAAAAACACTTGTCAAGCTGAGGGAGGGAGTTAAATTTAAATTAAAATGGAGTATGGGATAGACCATTCAATTTATACTTTGATAAATGTCCCTCAAAGGCATGAAACTCCTCAAATCTGGTGTAGAGGTCTCTCAACTTGCCTCTTAAAACTACCCTCATCATTGGCTTCTCTTGAGCACTCCTCAATATAATAGGGATAGATGACATGATTACACTATAAATGTGAGTTAAAAATAGGCTTCAACATGCATTGGATATGTCCCTAATCATCAATATTCTTCTAGCCCATTATTTTCATTATCTATAGTCATAATCACCCTTATTTCACTCATCCTTCACACTTGGAACCAAGGTGGTATTTAGTTTCTCAAACCAATCCATAAAGAGGGTGATGTGACACTTTTAAATAGTCCTCAAGTCTCTATATCCATCAAGTGGACCTTAAAAAGCCTTCCAATTGGAGTTACCACATTCTCACTTGGTGATCATTATTCATTCACTATGTAATTCAAGATTATTTGAAGTGAAGCTACTAAAAGATGTACTTATGTGCTTTTTTAAATTAATAAATGGACATGGGTAGTCATATTAGGTCTCACTCTATCTCCAAAAGTTATCCTCATCTTTTGAAACCTTTTTGTACTTGTAAAACATCAAAAACTATCAATAGAATTAGTTTGGTACCCTATTCGTACAAGTAGGGTAGAAGCCAACTTGATGGGAAGGAGCCCTAGGTATTCCTCTACAATTTAAATTTTTTTTCCTACCCAAAATAGCTCATTTTGATTCCTTTCATTATTTTTTTCTCCATCAGGTCATTAGCAAGGGTTTTATAGGGTTTTAGGTAGTTTTGACCTCTAAGGATTGTTCATAAAACTATGTCATTAAACTTGTGAACAAATCCCACTAAATCATTTTTAGGACATTTTTAAACATATCTCAACTCTTTAGGATCCCATGTTAATAATTTTTACTATTAGAGCTTCTAGTGTTGCCTTCTTAATCTCTCCTTTGCTTTCTGTAAACCATGTCATGTTTATAGGCCAAGAAATGACCTTCTTATGAATTTATTTGAAAATAAAAGCCTAAAACTCACATTATATATCCCCATGAATTTTAATGTTCTCCTGGCCTTATAAGTGGTATTAGACCCTCTTTAGGTAGTAGGCCTAGCCTAGGTCTAATAGGACTTGACTGTGTTTAGCTCCTCACCACCACCTTTGAGTGGTTGATCATGAATGTGAGGGATCTTGTATGTTTATAAATTTCCAACATATCTTTCTACATCTCATTTAAAGGTTTCAACACCTTCTAACTCACTTATTTCCTTTTAGTTACTAAGCCTATAGAGTTTGTACATATAGGAGTGTCCTTTGTTTGAGATAAAATAGAGGGAAATTCCCCTATTGCCTCAATAAATGTGAACATATGAGGAAAATTTTCAAGTCATATGGATCATATTTAAAAAAATTTAGTTTTGAAACATACTTCTAGCACCTTCAAATACCATAAAACCTAAGACAAACTATGTAGAACTCACTATGTGTAGGGTTTTGCATATTGACTACTAGTGTACCTTGAAGATAAATCCTGACATATTTACATTGTGATGAGCATTCATGATATGTTAATTATATTTTTTAATAATCTCTTAATCATGTTAACAATCATTCCCTTTTTCCAACTCTTCAAGATACACCCACCTCCACTTGACTAGGTTACCCTACAATCAATTATGACTGTGTTATTTGCTCAAGAATGACATGCATGTAGGTGTGAATTACAATATTAGATATGGTATCATCTCCCTAGGTCTTTTTTGAATTCCTCAAGGTCACTTCATGTTAGACTTGTCTCACCTCATGCTTAGATACTTGTGATAAGACTAGACTATCACATGTTAATGAATAGGCATCCTAGAGTTGACTATAGGTGGCCATTCTTGGGGATAAAATAGGTCCTGTAGATGGTTCACAACCCTTAAAAATTGTACTACCAATATAGGATCTCTTTAGAGTCTTGGAACCAACTCTAATAGAAAAATATTTATTTTTTCAAACCTATAATCACCAAGGTTCATCTCATGAGTTTGTGAGTAACTACAGTCAAGATATAGGTGACTTTTTATTGAGGGTAAATGTACACTTGTAGGTGGTTATGTAGGCCAAAGACCTATACTTTCACTCATATTGATGTTATTTAAAACACCAGTGTCTTCCTCACCCTAATAAGATCACTTGACATGGAGATATATGCTCATGTTATGCCTCCTTAGATAATAAGGTTATTTGGGATTCAATACATTGTAGAGAACATTGACCTTTTACAGTGTAAGAATGTATAGAATAGAGACCTTTACATCAGATCTTAGGGTTAAACACCCACTCTCTTTTGTAATTTATCACTCCTATATGAGGGATACATGATAGGATCATTCAAACTCTTCTATAATCCATGTCACCTCATCATATGGTAGCACCAAAAGTGGACAAGGCTATGTTTTAGAGTTTTTAAGGTAATGGATCCCTAAAACTCATTTTCCACATATGTACATGACCCTCAAGTTTGTCTTCCACTATATGAACTTAATATTGATTATTATATCATTATTTAACTCCTAAAAATCTATGAAGGTCTCCAACATGGTTAGAACTCTTCATGTAACAATTCAAGCCTCTCTGAGAGCCACCTGTAGGTGAAACTACAAAACATAGGGTAGTGAAGATAAGATAGAGATATTATGCATAGTGTGTGGGCATACTATCAGTCCTAGACCCTATACCAATTTTCAAATTTATCCTTTCAACCTTGAAGGAGTTAAGTCTAATTCAAGAGCTTCATTCCAACATGTTTGACCAAACTGTGGGACACCTGTAGGTGTCCATTAGACTACAAGACTATGTATGTAGTTTGAATTGAATATCATAGTACATCATATAGAAGTTGAATAGCTTGGCCTGAATTTTCATATTATAATACTATATTCAACACCTATTGAAACTTATCATTACATCTACATGAACTTCTCGAAACCTTCATACATTGTATTTAGTTAATTATGGATGGATACTTGTAGAGAGTTGATTATGTTGGCTTTTATTAACTATAATATTCATGTGAGACATTTTTAAACTAAGCTTGGAATGAGAGGTGAATTAATAATACATGATAATCATGAAATACAACATGTCACTTTCATCTAAAAACACTACAATAAAGGAGAACCTCTATAGTTGATGAAACATGCCTACAACTCCACTAGTACACTCAACCTACAACTTGAGAATTTTGAGACCATCAAATCACCTCAAAACATGAAAAAAATTATTGAAACCATGAAATGAATACATCCACATCTCTTATAAATAATTCCATAAATTCATTTGTATGAACCAACTCACACAAGAATAAAACCTTCAGGGTGTGGGGATTAGCATGTACAAAGAAACAATCAACTTATTAAGAATTGTTCATAAAGAATGGATAACCAATATTTGAAATATTATCATGAAATTGAAGTTTAATAACACCCCATACAAGCATTTGAATTGAAACTACCCCTATTGTTTGTACCATGAAGCAACATATTGACCATTTTTACATGCCTAATGGAGTATCACAATGGTTTTGGACCATTTTTTAGACTTCTAAAGTAGATAAAATGTATAAATGGATTAAATAAAGTTTAAAAGTCATTCCAAAATATTTTCACATGTGCCACACTCCTTTAGAAGCTGTACAACTTCCAAAACCTCCTCTTTTCTATCTATTTTCTTTATTTTAAGTGGGAACTTGCACATTTTTAGCTAGAAATAACAATACTGACAAGATTCTAACATATTGAATGTTGAGGAACATTTATAATATTTTTACATCAATGGAAACCATACCACCTTCATTAATCACTCTAAAATGACCCCTAAGTGACATGAAATGACTTAGGACTAAATTTAACTATGACCAAGGTTAATAACTCATTAAATAACATCAAATAGGACCATGAAACACCATATTAAATCCTAATAGACCCATATATAAATTTTAAACTATAGGGAGTTGACCTATTTTGATTTTTGGTCAAAATAGTCAACATTCTTGGTGATTTCCTAGGGGGTGGTATGTTTGTTATACCAAGACCAGTAGCCTAATCATGTCCATTGGGAAATGGAGTCACCTATGCACAATTTTGACACTCAATTTTCCTTTGAAACCACACTTAAAAATAAAGAGATACACATAAAATGAGACACACCAAAGGAATCAAACATCTATTCTCAAGAACACTTATGGAACACACACACACACAACTGAAAGAAAGACACACACCTAGCCTAGTATTTACAAGACCTCACTCTTGAGGTGAAAAATATCTTACCATTATTTAATTAGGGTCAAATATGGTTCCTCTTTAATTTTTGTCACTCCATAAAATTAACTTGTCATGTGAATCATGCTCGTCATCAATCACTTGAATATGTAGATGGTCAAGAAGCTTACCATAGTTATGTCTTCTTATGCCTGCAAGTGGACTACCTTGGGATTTCATGAATGTTATCTTATGCATTACAAAGACCTTGTTTGGAGATAAAACTTGATTTGTCATTATCATATCTAATCTACACTTCTCAAACTAATAATTAGGAAGCAATATTATTACCTCAACCTTACTTTCACCTTGGGCATGATGTTCTTGATACATGAAATCATCAAGCTTGCTCTCTTTTTGTTCTATCACATCTGGAAATATCTCAACATCAAGCTAAGGTGTTATTTACTCCTTAAACACAAATATTTATGCCTTAACTTCATTAGGACTCTCTATGACTATAGACCCTTGAACAGTGGATTGGCATACACCTTCATGCTTGATAGAACACTCAATAACCTACTCATTAGTCTCATTAACACACTCATCATATATACACTTCTTAGGAGGGGAAGTATTATTACCTAATTGATCAAATTATTGACATATGGCATTGAACCTTTTCCATAAGTTATCTTAGTCCTCATTAATGTTATTATCAAGGGAAACTTCATTAATAGTAGGTAAAAAGACAATATTCTTCTCACCATGGTGATCTATCAGGTTCTTTAATCTATCATCATCATATAAATGGATCAAGTAATTACCTTTAGCAGCTTATGAGAAATAATTTTCAATAATTAGCTTAGTTTGTTCAAATGCTCCTTCATGGATGATATAAGTGCCAAGGTCAGTTTGCTCAAAATATGTATATAGATCATGTTCATAAACATCTGCACCATAATCATATATAAACAAGTCATCTATGCCTTCAATCTTAGAGGAAGCATAATAATCCATATTAGACCCCTCTTTCTCATTGATTACATAATTAAAATTTGAGCTTTCCTCTACATAAGGCTCAATGTGGAATCTAGCAATTACTTGAGTCCTTATGGTCACTTTTGTTCCATATATTTCCTTGAAGGATAAGAAGGACCAATCAACTACGAGGTATCCTCCTATCTTAGCTATGAACTCTTTTGAGAGGTAGATTATAAAGTGGGCAAGCAATTCAACAATAATAATGTCTTGAAGGATGGGGAAACTAGGATAATTATGCAAGAAAACCTTCATCCCTTTAATCAATCCTATTGTCTTAGAAAGTGTACCATCTAACTGAAGCACTCCTTTACTATGTGGTTCATTCTTTAGGGCCAATTTTTTAGTTGAAACCTTGGGCATCATAGATGTGCTAGCTCCACTATCAACTATACAGTTATGGATTAGTTTGTCTCCCACTATGAAAGTGAAGTATAAAGGTGGAGGCTTCTCAAATGGTTCCTTAATTGTGTTTAGGGCATTAGCAAGATCAACATGATCATGACCATAGGGAATTAGTAAGATCAAAATGATCATGACCATGTCTTGATGAGGGAAGAATAACATGGATGGTAGATAGTTGTTTTTGCAAGAGCTCTTTTTGGCCATGCATATGAAGAGCATCCTAAAGGGAAATATATTCCTTAGCATTCTTCAATGAATATACTATTTTTAGAGTAGAAGTGTTTACCTTTTATTGAGTCCTTAGAGGAAAGGAAGTGTTTTTATCTTGAGGAATAGAGTCACTTTGAATAGACCTTAACACATTTTGATTTGGAGATGGTGCAGGAGTGTTAGGGAATGCCATGCTTATAGTCATGCCTTGTTGCCTTTTACGAGGACTAGTTGAGATTACAAGCACACCATTAACATCCCCTAAATACTTACTCTTAGCTATTGTATGATCTATAATAGAAGTTCCTTGATTGAGCATAAAGGTATCTTCAACTAGGAAATTGATGAAGTTTTCTCCTTAAGGATGCCAACCTTTACTTGCTTGCATTAATACTTCATCTTATGTTGATATTAGAGGAGTGAATCCTCCTTAAAAAACTAAATATTTCTCTCCACCTTCATTGGCATCCATGAATTGGCCTTCTTTCCATTCTTTTCCTTGGATCAAATTGTTATGCACGGGTACCATCTCTCTTATGCTAGAAGTAGAAGTAGGATTATATGCATTGGTAGGCCTATTGAAATTAGGCTACCCTTAAACCCTCTCTCTCTCATATTTCTAATGATATGGATAGGGTTTTTTATGAGCTCCTTATTGCATATTGGAATGCCTAGTTTGAGCCTCTAAGGCTTGGTATCTTCCCTCAAAGAAATTAGACCTTTTCTACCAATCAATGGCATCATCTACCTTCTTAGTAGTATTCTTTCACTTAACATTATCATTAGTAACTTGGGAAATGTTTGGAGCAGCAGCAGGAACATTAGGCAATAGAGGCATACACACTTTTAGAGGCAACTTTCCTTCTTGAATGAGACCATTTTCAGCTCTAATGGCAAGGTCATATGCTTCAAGAAGAGTGAAACCACCCATGGATTAAAGAATGATGTAAATATTAGTACCAATGGCTCTCAAGTATGTAGGAAAGATAAACCTAACAGGTGGTCTCATGGGAGGAGGCAACCTATACCAAGTCTTTTGGAACCTCTCATTGAAGTCATGCATTGTTTCCTTGGTGGATCTTTTGATGACATTGAGTTGGTGTATGAGTTAAGTGTGGTCACTCTTATCTTCAAACCTTGAAGTTAGCAACACTCCAAAATCATACCTTGTTGTGATGCAACCACTAGGCAAAGTCCTATACCAATCAAGTGATTTTCCTCTAAGGAACATGACAAAGAGTCTAATGGTAATGTTAACCTCAGTAACATTATGAAATCTACATAAATTTGATATGTCCCTAATGTGTTCACTAGGAGTGACATGGCCTTCACCATTGAATGTAGGAACACTCTTTGTAGCATGAGGGGGAATGTCATCATAGGCATCAAGATGGATTCGGTTTTCAATATTAAAGGCTAAGAAGGCATGTTACCTAACCATGTTTTATTCAATTTCTTCCTCACTTTCTTGGTATTCTTGGATAGCAAAGTCCTCTTGATCCTCAAAGGGCAAAATAGGCTGAGGGTGTTGAACTTCAAGAGGAAGTTTAGGTTGAAGAGGTGGATTGATGGGATTGAAAACCCTACTAGAATATGACCTACTAAGGACCATAAAGTATGAGAGAAAATATATGACAAAACAATAGTCTACAAATAGATTTTACCTTGAATGGAGTCACTAAACATTGAGTATCACACCAATATGTAACTGATGTTATCAAGACCAACATTCACCTTGACAAGTTGTCTTTGGATCCCATCGGGCATGCTAGAACTATTATCACCAAATCTTTCACCTTAGAGGAGGTTGTTTAGGCCTAATCTAAGATTTGGGTAACATGGGAATAAATCTAGGCCTGTGGGTTGCCTATAGTATAGGTAGACCTCTAAGTTTAAGGGCTAGCTCCCTAAATTGACCTTAAAGTGATTATCACCTAAACCAACTGATTGTTTGTGGGAAGAGAGATATAAGTATGCATGAAAATAACTTATTTTAAGGGGTGATACACCATAAGGGTTTCCAAAATGATATCATACTTATTTCACTAAGAATAATACCTATAAACTAGCTTCAAAGTTCTTAGATGTTCTAACATTAGTATTTCAATATAGAGGTGATATGCATGAGACAACTCAAGGCAAGTGGACCAGAGGTAAGATTGTAGACCCTAAGTACACTTTAACACTTAAATGGATCCAAACACACTAGATACATTTTATATGACCTATTATAATGAGAACTTCTTGTACTAGATATGAAAGGACAAGTAGAAGTAAGGACATAATCACTAGACCTCACCATTCATCATTTTTCACACTTAGACAAGATGTTTTTGAAATTAAAACTAGATTAATTGTATTATTCAAAGGCAAAGTACAACATCAAACTAGTATGGATTCACCATACATGGTGTGTAATTATTAGAAAAGAACCAATATGGCTAGTACTTATAGAATATGAGAGAAGAGAGAGTGAAATGGAGTTCAAGAGTCACAAAAACACTTGTCATCTAAAAGAGGGAGTTACATTTGAAGGATAATGAATTATGGGATGGACCATGAAAGGCATACTTGGAAAATTTTCCCTAAGGTATTAAAACCCTCAAATCTAGTATAGAGATCTCTTAGTTGGCTTCTTGAAACAACCCTCATCATTGGCTTCTCTTGAACGCTCCTTAGCAAAGCAGGGATAGATGACATGATTTCACTATGATGGGGGGATTATAAATAATATCCAACATTAATTGAATACATCCCTAATGATCAATATTATTTTGGCCAAGTGTTCTCACTATATGTAGTCATAATCACTATTATTTCACTCATCCTTCACACTTGGCACCAAGGTGGTCTTTAGTTTCTTTAAAAATACATATAAATGGTGATGTGACACTTTTAAAGAATTCTCAAATCTCTATATCAATTAGGTATAACTTAAAAGGCCTCCCAATTAGAGTTACCACCTTCTCACTTGTTGATCATTCTGCATTCATTATGCCATTCTAGACCACCTGAAGTGAAGGTGATAGAAGAGGTACTTGTGTGATTTTATGAAGAAATAAATGGAAATGGGGAGTTATAATAGGTCTCAATATATCTCCCAAAGTTATCCTTGTCTTTTGAAACCTTTTTTTACTTGTAAAACATCAAAAACTATCAAGAAAAGTAGTTTTGGACCTTGTTCCTACAAGTAGGGTAGAAGCCAACTTGATGAGAAGGAACCCTAGGGAGTCCTCTACAAGTTCAATTTTTTTCCTACCCAAACTAGCTCATTTGGATGTATTTTCTTCTTTGTTTTATCTATTGGGTCATTAGTAAGGGTTTTAGAGGGTTTTAGGTAGTTTTGACCTCTAAGGATTATTCATAAAATTGTCACATTGAAATTAAGAACAAATCCCACTAAATCCTTGTTTAGGACCTTTTTCAACATATCTCAGCTCCCCAAGCTCCTATGATAAGCATCCATACCATTATGAGCTTGTAAAGTTGCCTTCTCAAGCTCTCATTTTCTTTGTGTGCACCCTATCATGTTTCTAAGCCAATAAATTACCTCCCTATGACTTTATTTATAGACAAAAGGCTCAAACTCACCTTATATCTCCCCATGAATATTTTACCATGAATTTAAATGTTATCCTGACCTTATAAGTGGTATTATACCCACTTTAGGATGTAGGCCTAGCCTAGGTCTAGTAGAACTTGACTGTGTTTAGCTCCTCACCAGCACATATTAGTTTGTTGATCATGACTACGAGGAATTTTATATGTTTATCAATTTCCAACATAGCTTTTTACATCTCCTTGAAAGGTTTCAACACCTTCTAACTCAATTCTTATCTTTTAGTTACTAAGCTTATAGGGTTTGTGCATCTAGGAGTGCTCTCTATTTGAGATAAAATAGAGGGAACTTACCCTATTTCCTTAAGAAATTTGAAAATATGAGGAACTTGAGAAAGTCATATGGATCATCTATATAAAATTTTAGGTTTGAAACATACTCCTAGCACCTTCAAATACCACAAAACCCAAGACAAACTATGTAGAACTCATTGTGTGTAAGGTTCTACATATTGATTGCAAGTGTACCTTGAAGATAGATATTACCCTATTTACATTGTGATGAGAATTCATGAGACGGTAATTATCATTGTCAAAAATATCTTAAGTATGTCAACACTCATTCCCTTTTGCCAACTCTTCAAGATGCACCCACCTCCATTTGACTAGGTTAGCCTGCAGTCAACTATGACTTTATTATTTGCTCAAGAATGACATGCTTGTAGGTGTGAATTGTAATATTAGACTTGGTATCATCTTAATAGGAAATTATTGAAGTCCTCAGGGTCATTTCATGGTTATGATTTTCTCACTTCATGCTTAGACACTTGTGACAAGACTAGACTGTCACGTGTTAATGCACTGTCATCCTACAATTGACTATAGGTGGCCATCATTGGGGCCAAAATAGGTCCTATATATGGTTCATAACCCTTTAAACTTGTACTACCAGTCTAGGATCTCCTTGGAGTCTTGAAACCAAATCCAATAGATAAATATTTATGTTTGCAGGCCTATAATCACCAAGGTTCATCTCATGAGTTTGTGAGTAACTACAGTCAGGTTGTAGATGACTTTTTATTGAGGGTAAAGTTATACCTATAGGTCTTGATTTAGGCCAAAAATTTATAATTTCACTCCTATTGATTTTCTTTGAAACACTAGTGAACTACTCACCCTAATAAGATCACTTGACATGGTGATATATTATCATGTTATGCCTCATTAGACAATAAGGTTATTTGGGATTCAATACATTGTAGAGAACATTGAACTTCTATAGTGTATCACCATGACTCCATGTCACCTCATCATATGGTAGCACCAAAAGTGGACAAGGATTTCTTTCAAAGTTTTTAAGGTAATGGATCCCTAAAACTCATTTTCCACATATATGCATGACCTCAAGTTTGCATGCCACTCTATGACCTTGCTATTGATTGATATAGCATTCTTAAATTCCTCAAACACTATAAAGGTCTCCAAAATGCTTATTATTTTTCATTTAACACCTTCAAGCCTCTATGAGAGCCACCTATAGGTGTAATTGCAGAACATATGGCAGTGAAGATGAGAAAGAGATACTATGCATAGTGTGTGGGCATACAATCAGTCCTAGACACTCTACCAATTTTCAAATGGATCCTTTCAACCTTAAAGGATTAAAAACCAATTCAAAAGCTTCATTTCAGTGTTTGACCAAACTATGGGGAACCTATAGGTGTACACCTATTATAATCCAAGACTGATTTTACTAACACCCCAAAGAGTCATTTGACCTGAAACCACTCTTGTTGTTCGTACCATGAAGAAACATGTTGACCATTTCTACATGCCTAGTGGATCAATGGAGGAGCATAATGGTTTAGGACCATTTTTTAGACTTCCAAATCATATAAAATATATAAATGGAGTTAGGGAAGTTGAAGAGTCATTCCACAACATTTCCACATATGCCACACTCCTTTAGACGATGTACAACTTCCAAAACCTTCTCTTTTCTAACTATTTTCTTGATTTCAATTGGGAACCTACACATTTTTGTTTAGAACTGACAAGATTGAGAATATTCTGACATATTGGAATTTGAGTAATAGTTGAAACATTTTTACATTAAGGGAAATCGTACCACCTTCATTAATGACTCTAAAATGACCCATAAGTGACATGAAATGACTTAGGACTAAATTTGACTATGACTAAAGCTAATAGCTCATTAAATAACATCAAATAGGACCATGACACACCCTATTATATCATAATATACCCCTACACAAGTTTTAAATTATAAGGGGTTGACCTGTTTTGACTTATGGTCAAAATAGTCAATAGTAACCATAGTGATAGTTAGATTTGCATACTTGGACAAAAATTTATCCATGAAATAAACAAAATCTTAAGGAATTTTCCATGATGAGAAAATAAAACTAACTTTCAAATTAAATTTATTTATTTTAAAAAAAAGAGAATGTGTATGATTGAATAGATAATAAGATAAAATATAAAATAATATTAGGAAACTTAAATATTTAAGAAATATCTAACTCCAAAAATGTCTTCAAAACATTCAAAAAAACCATAAGAAATGCCATTTTTAGGGGTTGAAACTTGTCCCACGAGATCCAATCATTCACACATGGATAAGAAATCTATTGACTATACTTTTGTTCAAAAAATGTTCCAAAAACACACCAAAACCTTAATCAATGAAAAGTAAATTCCTCATAAAATATATTTTATTTTCTTTAAACATAAGCATAAACAACTTAAATTACCACTACTAGCTACTTTAAACATAATCATATACAACTTAAGTGGCCACTATTACCGATAAAATTTGTTATGAGGCCATAAATTATCATATCATCTAAACCCTACATATATATAATTTTTATAGAAACCCCATTTGTATAATAAAAATAAAAATAAAGAAGTTATTTGAATGACTCTAACACATAATACACTTGTAAGGCTTCTAGAACAGTGTCTCATAGAAATGCATGGTTGTAATGGATGGTGCATACTGAAAAATTTGACGTGAGAAATCATCATTCACATGATCTAACTGTAAATATTAAGGGACCTTTACTTGTTAAGGGATAATGTGCCAAAAAAAATGTATTGGTTGGTGATATCCATTTTGTAATATTATTGACCTCATTGATTTAT
The DNA here is from genome assembly GCA_037957365.1 of Torreya grandis. NCBI lineage: Eukaryota > Viridiplantae > Streptophyta > Pinopsida > Cupressales > Taxaceae > Torreya > Torreya grandis. The sequence goes on from JARHVA010001129.1 coordinate 336,002, forward strand.
GCATAGTAAACACGTCTCCATAAAATTGAAAGTTTTTTTAATCTCTTCAACCACACTTTTATATTAAAATCTAAGGATAACACCAGTATTGTAAATAAGAGTATAACAAAATAGTATAATATGCTTTATAACTATAATCATAAAAGATAATATTAGAATAATTCTTATTATCTATGGTATTCATAATAATAATTATTATTCATTATGATTGTATAAAACTTCAAACTTAAATATTGGTAAATTAATTAATTTGTCTTACACTAACATGAATCAAAAAATGAATGTTTGTTATTTTTCATTGCATGACTCTTAGTACAATTTCAAGGGCATCTCTTCACCTAGACCCCTTATTGTGACTCCACTAGTTTAGGTCAGATATAATATTTGATTTATGTTAATAACTATTCAATGTTATAGCTTATAATAAAAGAAATAAATGTGATAGATAATTTTACAAATCTAATTTTATTAAATAGATCTTGAATTATTGGGTTTGAATTAATTAAATTGTGTGATTTAAAATTTATGAGTATTTGTGAATGTTCATTTTCAAAAAACATTATTGTGATTATTTAATTGATTATTTGAAGAAAATTATTCCTTTCCCATATTTGAATTCTATCAATTCAATCAAATGCACTAAGATGAGAAGAATTTGGAAATGCATGTATTATGTGGGGCTCAATGATGATTTGACATTCATTTGAGAAGGTGGGAAGAAGTTTTGTTGGCTATATGATGGCAAAATTAACTCATCTCTTCAAGCCATGTTTAATAAATAGCAACTTTTTTTTTCATTTTTATGGCATGTCATTGTAAAGATGGGTCCCATGGGATAATCTTGTAAGAAGGTTCATGAATGTGTTAAGTGAGGCAATCCTAGTATCCATCATTAGAGGAATCATTTCATTGCATAATTAGACATAACCATAAATATCATGCAATGATTTTCAAACCTTGATTTTAAATTAAAAACAACATTCATTGTCTTTTTTGTTGCATATGTCATTGTGTAGATGGGTCCAAAGGTCCATGAATATGTTACGTGAGACAATTCTAGTTGTTGTCCCCCAAAAATAGCAGCTCATTTTTGGGACAACATTTGAAATTTTTGCTCCTACAGACCAAAATTGTCTCTTCCATTTCCAAAATTTGTCTTAGACATTGAAATTCCTCATTTTCCAAGCTTCTCAAAAAATCTACAAACTCTGTAGGCTTAAATCTGTGAACTCTGCAGGCTTAAATCTATGGACTCTATAGGCTTAAATCTACGGACTCTATAGGCTTGAATCTACAGACTCAGTAGGAAGAAAAATCTACAGACTGTGCAAGAAAAAGAAAATCTATGGACTCTACAGGTCAAGTCCAATGGGCTTTATAGGTTGATTTTTATGAACTCTTTCAAGGTTAGAGAAAATCTACAGACTCCACAGGTAGGTTCATTTCTACATGTTCAAAGGCTTCTACAGGTGGGTTTATCAAAAGGATCAGTTTTCAACACTTAGTCATTTTTTGGGATTGGTTCAAAGCCTTGGTTCAATAAAAAATGTCCATCAACAAGCATCTAAGCGAAAGAGGCTTGAACCATTGAACCATTGAACCGCTTTGGTTCAAAGGTTCAACGAGTTCAAGGTTCAACAGGTTCAACGTCATTATCAAGAATTAAGCACTTCATCAAGGTTCAAAGTTCAATCGCTCCATGGTTCATTAGCTTCAAAACACTTAGCCAAATCAAGGTGGCTTGAACCATTGAGTTGTTGAACCATTGAACCACTTTGGTTCAAAGGTTCAACGGGTTCAAAGGTTCAACGGTGGGTTCAATCACTTTGTTTCAAAGGTGGGTTCAATCAAAGGAATGGTTCAATGGCTTGGTTCAACCAAATGGTTCAACACTTTGGTTCATTCACTCTGTTCATCTGCTTGGTTCACTCAATTGGTTCATTCACTCAATTCATCCACTTGGTTCACTTAGTTGGTTCATTCGCTCAGTTCATCCTTTGGTTCAATCAAATGGTTCGTCAGTCAGTTCAAGGCTTTGTTTGAATCGTTGAACCAAAGCTTGGTTCAATGGTTGGTTCAACGATTGGTTCAACGTCTTTTGGTTCAAATACATGTTTCAAAGGCTTCATTTGAACCATTGAAACAAAACTTGGTTCAACGGTTGGTTCAAACAAATGGTTCAATAAGGGACAATCTGCTTGGTTCATTCAATTGAACCATCAACTTGAACCATTTTTGGTTCAACCAAATGGTTCATTACCACAGTTCAATAAAGTGGTTAAAAGAAAAAGTCTAAGATACCTTCCTGAAGGACAAGTGCCCTTATAGAGGGAACTTGGTCAACAAAAGTACCCTTCAGAAGGGTTATTTTCAAGAAGCGACTGTGAAGGAAATTCTCAAAGGCAAACGGAACAAAATGGAAATTCTATGGACTTTTTGTCCACGAGAATTTTCCCCAAACTTTTTATTTGCAAGAATTTTCCCTAGACTTTTTGTCTATGAGAAAGCTCGTGGGGAAAATGTCGCGGGATTTTTCCACGAGAACTGCCAAGGCGAAGGCCACCGAAGGACCCCGAAGGGCAGGTGCCCTTACAAGGGACTCTTGGCTGCCAAAGTAAAGGACATTTTCATGAATTCTGAAGGAAGAATCTAGCGACCCAAAGGCCATTTGAAGACCACCCAAAGGGCAAATACCCTTGCGTGGGGGCTCTCTCTGACCCAAGGCAAATCATTTCTTAAGGCCCGATAGGGCAGGTTCTTTCCAAAAAAGTGCCAAACAAAAAAGTTGAAGAAGGACCAAGGGGTGACGTGCCTGAAGACGTCAAATTCAAGACAGTGAACTAGTCATTGAGAGCACATCAATGAGTGTGTGAACGTTAATTTCAAAGCCCATAAAATAGCTGTTGATCTTGGTAGATTCAAATCTACGGTCCTGAATGCATTCACAGGCTTTAAAGCCAAGACCAGCAGGGAATGACAAAAGAGTAGAACATCAAATCAAATCAAGGACCTGATTCAATTAACTAGAAAAGGAGGAATGATGAAAAAGGATCAAATCACCAGGTGGACATTGAAAGTTACAAATCTTTCAATTGCATGACTTGTTTATCTGCATTGAGAAAATCAAATGGGTAAAATGCCCTTAAGTTCCAGCCTGTCTTCCTAACAGTTTTCAATCCAACATGATGTATTACTGTTCCTGAGTCCTCCTTGAAGAGGCTATATAAGGGACTCTCTTTCATTGTAAATGGATCTCTTTTTTGACAATCAGAATGAAACTCTACCCAAATTGAAAGGCATCATTGAGACTTTGTGCTCAGTCTGTTGATCATATTTTGTTATTGGAATATGAAAGCAAGGGACTTTTTCAAAATTTGTGTTGTGATATCTTTGTTGTTGGGGAAACTATTCTTATGTCTTTTTCCTTGATATATTTTCTATTCCATTAATTCAACAAGCAGGATTAGTGAAATTAGTCAAGAAGATGTCCTGAAGAATCAACTGTGGAGAGACTTTGTGCCCCCATAGTTGCCTTTAGTGTGTTTTCTTTTCATTTTTGTGTAAAGGACCTTGGGATGACTTTGTGCCCTCATTTTCCTTTGTACTTTACTCTTGATCAATTCAAGTGGAGACTTTGTGGTGTATCTCGATTTGTTCGTTACCACGCCCTCAGTTACATTTTGCTTTTACTACTAGGAGTATTCTTATGGCTGACTGAATAGTACTTCTGAAAGAAGAGGAGTGTTTTTTGTTATTTCCCTTGATTTTTTCCTTTGTTTTTCACACATCATCTCTGAAGAAAGAGAGATGGATGGCTTGTCCTACCCTTGAGTATTACTTTTTGTTCACAGATATATAAATATATAGCATATCCATAGGGAACCTCCCCTTGATGAGAGGAGAGATCAGTCCCCTTTTGATGTGGTAAACCTACACATTTGGTTGATTAATCTTCCTACTTTAGCTTATCAGAACTATTTTGTTTGTCAGTACGTTGATCAACAAAATATTCAACCAACACTGGTCATCATGGCTAGAGGGGTCATTTTGTTGCCTAATTAGACATATCCTTAAATATTATCTAATGTTTTTTAAAACCTTGCTTAAAATTAACAACAATATATTATTAGGTTGTTTATTTACTTTTTTGGGAGATTGAAACCTTGTTTTTATACCTCATCTCGTTTAGTACACAAATAGGTTACATCTATTTTGAAACTTTTTTTGGGAGATTGAAAATTTAGCCAAAGTAATGTTATAACTGAGACATTGTCATTTCATTATACTTCAAGTTTACATGTGTTTTTTGATATTATATGGATAGAGGAATGGATTCCATTATCTATTTGATTGCTACATGTAATAGTGTTACTGTACACACAGGTTATGGTTGTTTCTTGAAATTTGCACCATTCTTATTTTCCCTTCCATGAAGGGTAGGGCCACTCCCAATGGGGAGGTTTTTAGGAGATAATTGGTCTATAGTTGGAGGTAAAGCATTCAAATTATTCTCTCCCTCTATCATCTAATTTAACCTTTGGGATTATACTTAGGCTATGTGATGCATCATGGAGCTATTTAGTGGCTCATTTATACTACTATACTTATTATTATGTATATTTGACATTGTACCTTATTATTGAATGGATATTCAACACAACAATGGTTGTGTAATTATATAATATTCTAAAAATGTAAACAACAGTGGTTGTAAGTATGAATATGATTGATTATGGATTATATCAGTAGTTGTAATACTTGTTTCATTCTATTATACATGATTGATAGTTATTCATATTATAGAGTGGTTTGTTGCTTGATTACTAAGTGGATTTGGTTTAGCTAGTGGGTTAATGTTATTACAACATTTATTACTTTTGATTCATTTAGTTGTCAAGTACTAAAAAAATATCTATAAATAGTTTTAACGCTAATTACATGTCAAAAATAGATAGTGTAATTATTGGTGAGCCTAATGGGGTCTAACATCAACAACTAGGACAATTATGCCCACTAATTTTTTGTACCAATAAAATTTCTCAATCCACAACCTTTGTAATTAAATCAACAATGTTCTCATATGTGCTCACCTTTTCTCATATTGCCTTCTTCTAATTCATTATTTCCCTTACAAAATGGTATGACACATCAATATGTTTCATTCTACAATGATACTTATGGTTCCTTTCTATAAAAAAATGCACTTTGAGAGTCAAAATTTATCCTTACCTATCTTTTGAACGAGCCTAATAGCATAAATTAACTTTTGAATTGAAACCTTTTCAATGTGTGCATGTGTAGCTTCCAGGAATCTATGGTGGATATCATAACACTAGCCTCTTATTTATCATCCAACTTACAGCTCCACAAAAAAAATTAAACACATACCCATTGGGAGATCTTTGGCAATCAAGATATCCAGACCAATCCAAATCTAGAAAACCATGTAGATTTAATGTTTTGCTTTCACCAAGATTACCTTGATAGCATATTGCATAGTATTATGTCCTACAAAAATACTTGAATATTCTCTTCACTATAGTCCAATGTTCCTTTCTTGGATTAAACATAAATCTACTCACTATTCTCATTGCATGAACAATTTTAGGTCTGGTATAGATAATTGCATACATCAAATTACCAACAATAATAGCATATGGTAGTAGAGACATGTCCTCAATTGCTTCTTCTATTTTAGGACATTTTTTAGAAGATGACATTTGACCAATAAAAAATGCAATATTGACAATCTTAATTTCTTTGATTTAATCGAATCATTACATGCAAAGAAGAGATGAACAAAAAAAAGATAATTGTAACTTATAATAATTATAATTGATATTTAAAATAATAAATTTGAGTTTTATTCATTTTAATAACATCCTATGTGTAATTTATGATAGATGTAAATTACAATGGAATTTGGGTAAGTGGTCAAGTTTCATAATGTGAAATCTCAATACAAATATGACTTTCAATTTGATTTTCATACAAAGGTTTTTTTCTTGTTTGGAGAATGTGATCAAAAAATTATGATATCTTGGGCATACAATAGAGTTTGGAGACATTTTGTTTCTTAGAAAGATTGTTTTGAGTCTAATGCAGTGGTGTAGCTAGACTAATGCCATGTATCCTAGATTAGTAGGAAAACAATAGAGAAAGTAATAAAAATATTAATCAATGTGGTATGTGACAAATCCAAGTTCTGTGCTTCGAGATTAATATATTTCTATGTTTTCCAAATAAATATATTTAAGATATATGTAATAGTATTATTTTATACATATTTTTATTTTGATAATGGGTAAAAAGGGAGATTTGGAAAGGGCCTAAACTTTTTTACATATAAAGGCTAGACAACAAAAAGAAAGGCCAACAAGGCTAGGGTCTAAACATCCAGACCAAAATTGGTAAAAAAAACAAGAAGATAGACCAACTAGAAGTAAAACTACAATAAAAGCTCCAAAATATTGATAATATCATATCTTTGAAATTGTCATATTCTCCATATCAATGGCCTTATTCCACCCTTATATCATAAGCATGAGGTGGTCATTCAAGGCGCTAATTCTTGGCTCTTCCACTCCATGATCGAATTGTGTCTTAGTTCATTTGATTGTACCTCCCTGTTTGGATCCTAACAACTCAATTTTCCTCTTTTTCATAGATTCTTGAAAAATAATCTAAATCCTTCAATCAATTCTCAACAAGTATCAAGCTCATATTTTTTTAATTTTTCAAAGTTGTTCTAGGATTTCCACCATGCATTTGGAGATGGAAACCTCCTCCCTCAACCCATCAACCTCTCTTTACAATTCAGTAATATCATTGCTAAGAGGGATTTTATACATATAATATATGTATATAGAATGAAATTTATTTGATAATTTAGTTATTTGAATTTTTTTTAGTGGTAAATTGAGGTTCTCTATTGGATCCCTCACCCTTGTAGTAAATTTGAAAGTGTCTTACATATTATTGAAAAAGAGAGATGATATAGTGGAAAAGAGTAGAAAAGAGGAGATATATTAGAGGGAAAATATGGTCATGCACTTGTAATATGTACTCTATTATTTAATTTCCAGTAAGGTAGTAATTTTAAAACTTAGAATTGGAAACCTTAACAAAATACACAATGATAAAAACATTTGTAGTCAAAATAGGAAGTCTAGTTATGAAATAAAGAGATGAGCAACAAATCCCTAAAAAGTGTAAACAATAATCCTTCTTCACCCTCATAAAATTCACAATTGCTCCTTGTTTGGGAGAATGGGAGGGAGTGGTAACCATAGTGATAGTTGGATTTGGATACTTGGACAAAAATTTGTCCCTACAATAAACAAAATCTTAAGTCATTTTGCATTATGAGAAAATAAAACTAAATTTTGTTATAATGGATACTAACATTCAAATTTTCACAAGTTAGGTTAGACTCCCTGATGGACTTACAAGGATGTCCATAACACCTATTTTTCCTAGAGGATTTCCTTAATATATAAATATTCATTCCTTTGCAGTCATAACCCCTAAAGGATGTTGTTTACTTGGATTGTAGGGGGAGGCAATGGTTTTCAATCTTTGGAAAGAGAAGGATATTCACACAAAATAAATCTAAATTGATTGCCAAAATAGAATTTACTTAGCAAGTGAAGAGAAGTATCATCATGTAATCAAAAATATTACCACTCCAATGCACACTAAAACAGGGATATTTTAATTGTGTCATTAAAGATTTCAATACCAAACTCTAAAAACATATAATACTTTTAAATTCATAACCAATGACATCATCAGGGTTCCCCAATAATTTTAATCATTCACACACTAATATGCAATGCAATTCATCGAGTATTATTCTAAAATAATTAATGACATCTTAAAGGTTTGACAAATAATTTGAATCATTCACATACTAATATGTAATTCAATTCATTGACTGTGATTATATTTAAATTCTATTTCAATCATTCACACACTAATATGCAATATAATTCATTATCTATAATTATGTTTTAGATTTCATCGAGACTTCCTAAAAATAAAACACTTATCTACAAAAGCATTTTTTTAAAATCTGCATGCAACAAAAAAATCCTAATATATTACATGCCTAAGTCATTAAGTCTTACAATTTATAATTGTACTTGTAAATATAATATACAAAGTTCAAATTAATTTTATTTATTTAAAAAATAAGAGTGTGTTTCCTTGATCAAGAGTCCCCACAATCATATTAGGAATCAACAAACCTCAAATTAAATTTATTTACTTAAAAAAATTGTTTGATTGAATGGATAATAAGATAAAATCTAGAATTTTATTAGGAAACCTAAATTTTCAAGAAATATCCAAGTTTAAAAATTTATTCACAACATTAAAAGAAAACTCGTAAGAAATACCATTTTCGAGAGTTGAAACTTGTCCCATTAGATCTGTTCACACATGAATAAGAAATCAATTAACCACTTTTATTCTAAAAAGGTTCCACAAATGCCCCCAAAAACTTAATCAATGAAAATTAAATTACTCGTAGTAGAGATTTTATTTTCTATAAACATAAGCATATACAACTTAAATGACCACTATTGCATAATAAGCTTTTTTACAAGACCATAAATTATTGTATCATCCAAACCCTTTAGAAATGACCACACTACCCCATCTTAAACACATAATACACTTAGAAACCCCTTTTTAAGAGAAGAGAAGGAAAAGAAAAGAAAAAAAATTGTTATTTGAATCACCCCAACATATAACACACTTCTAAAGATTTTAGAACAATGTTTTGTAGAGAAAAGCATGGTGGCAATGGAGGTGCATCTTGAAAAGTTTGACATGAGAGATTATCATTCACATGATCCAACCATAGATATTAAGATACCATTACATGTTAAAGGATAATGTACCGAAAAACAAAGTATTGACTGGTGAAATCCATCTAAATTAGTGCACTCATTGATATATGCGTAATAAACACGTCCCCACAAAATTGAAACTATTTAATTTTATTTATTTATTTATTTTATTTTATTTTATTTTATTTTATTTTTTATTTTTTGGGTTCTCTTCAACCACACTTCTATATTAAAGTTTTATGTCAAAAAACAATGTAAAATAAAAAAAAATCATCGGTGAAATCTACTATGCAAGATTACTGCCCTCATTGATATATGCATACTTAACATGTCTCCACAAAATTGAAACTTTGTTTTCCTCTTCAATCACACTTTTATATTAAATTTTAAGGATAACATTCGTCTTCTAATTAAGAGTATAACAAAAGAATATATTATGCTTTATAACCTTAATCATAAAAGATAGTATTTAAATAATACTTATTATCCATGGTATTTATGATTATTATTATTATTCATTGTGATTGTATAAAACTTTAGAGTTAAACATTGGTAAATTGATTAGTTTGTCTCGTACTAACATGAATTAAATAATGAATTTGTCCATAAAAATATTTATTATTTTCCATTGCATGACACTAGGTACATTTTCAAGGGCATCCCTTCACGTGGACCCCCTATTGTGACTGCACTATTTTAAATCATATATAATATTTGATTTATGTTAATATCTACTCAGTGTTATATAATATTTGATTTATGTTAATAATTACTAAGTGTTATACTTTATGATAAAAGAATAAAAATTGATAGATAATATTATAAATGTTATTTTATTAAATACATCTTGAATGATTGGGTTTGAATTTATTACATGGTGTGATTTAAATTTTTTGAGTATGTGTGAATGATTCATTTTATTTTTTTTAATGTGGTGATTCAATTGATTGTTTGAAGAATAATATTCCTTTCACATATCTGAATTCTACCAATTCAATTAAATGGATTGAGATGGGAAGAATTTAGAAATGCATGTATTATGTGAGGCACAATGACGATTTGACATTCATTTGAGAATGTGAGAACAAGTTTTATTGGCTACATGATAGTGGAGCTAACTCATCTCCTCAAGCCACATTTAATAAATAGCAACAAAATTATTTTTCATTTTTATGGTTCTATAATCGTAATGACATATGATACTTTTAAATTCATAACCATGCTTTAAATCATATATAATATTTGATTTATGTTAATATTTACTCAATGTTATATAATATTTGATTTATGTTAATAATTACTAAATGTTATATTTTATAATAAAAGAATAAAATTTGGTAGATAATATTATAAATGTTATTTCATAAAATAAATCTTGAATGATTGGGTTTGAATTAATTACATGGTTTGATTTAATTTTTTTGAGTATGTGTGAATGGTTCATTTTTTTTTTAAATGCGACAATTCAATTGATTGTTTGAAGAATAATATTCCTTTCACATATCTGAATTCTACCAATTCAATTAAATGGATTGAGATGGGAAGAATTTGGAAATGCATGTATTATGTGGGGCTCAATGATGATTTGACATTCATTTGAGAAGGTGGGAACAAGTTTTATTGGCTACATGACGGTGGAGGTAACTCATCTCCTCAAGCTAGATTTAATAAATAGCAACAAAATTATTTTTCATTTTTATGGCATATGTCATTGTAAAGATGGGTCCCATGGGACAATCTTTTAGGAAGGTGCATGATTGTGTTAAGTGAGGCAATCCTAATCGTTGTAACTAGAGGAATCATTCCATTGCGTAATTAGACAACCTTAAATATCATGTACAATCTTTTTCAAACCATGATTTAAAATTAAAAATAACATTGTTTTTCATTTTTGTGGCATGTCATTGTGAAGATGGGTCCCATAGATAATATTTTAGAAAGATGCATGGATGTGTTGAGTGACGCAGTCCTAGTGGCCATGGATTGAGGGGTCATTTTGTTACCTAATTAGACATAGCCTTAAATATCATCGAATATTTTTTAAAACTTTATTTAAAATTAAAAACAATATATTATCGAGTTGTTTATTTACTTTTTGGGGAGGATTGAAATCATGTTTTTATACCTCAACTCTTTTAATATCCCATGAGATTTGTATCTTGATGGATGGTTTGGGATCACCTTTTACACCATCATCCTTACTATTATATTACAACCCATTTCATATTTATTTACTTTTTATGAAAGGCACAAAAAAACCATTACAAACAATATTATTATAGAGACACGCTTAATTAATGAGGAGAAATTAATAACCAACAAAAAGTGGAAATCTTATTGAAAATACTTTGTTCAATGAGGAAGTCTTTGAATGAGACAATAAAAGACGGAAAAAAAATCTTATAATTTTTTTTATTGATCTTTAATTATAATGTCACGTCCGACATAATTGTTAGAGTTAAATATTGATAACCAACCCAAAAAATATAGAAATATTATTAAATAATTGTGTTAAGGTGGTCTTCAAAAGAAACGGTACATCACCCCAAGTACGAAGGAAAAAATAAAATCTTATCAAATTTTTATTTTGGTGGTTCTATAATCGTAATCGTAATGACGTAGGTGTGAGGTCTGATAAAAAGATTCCACAATCACCCAATGTGAAGTGAAGAGAAGTGAAGATGGACGGAAAGAAACTTTAATCGTGGGTGGGTCTTTAATCGTGGGTGTCACGTCTTGGACCACACGATTCTGAACGAGGGTTCGTATTCTCATATATTTCCTGCCATTTACTGAACGTGGTTTGAAACTGAGCTTGGAAGGAGAGGTGAACTGATAAGACATGGGTGTTTAATTGTGGGTGTCACGTGGCTCAATTTGGACCAAATCACATCATTTATTTCCCAATTTACTAATTGGTTCAATATGTTATTATATTGAGGAAAATTGAGCCCAAATTCACATTTTGTAGTCACAAATTCAAATATATTCTATTTTATATTTCTATTCTTATTAGATTCTTATATATTATAATTATATATCCATAGTTGTAACATATGTAACAAATATTTTTTAATATATAATAATATTATATAATTAATTATTTATATATATATATATATATATATATATATATAAAGTGTAAGTTATGTTAGAAAGAATATATATTTTTATTTTGATAAAGTAAAAGTTTTGTAAAGCGAAAGAGGGAAAAATATCTAAAGTTGTACCTAGTTTGAAACTTATGATCATTGATCCCATCTGACTTTCAGGTGAGCTAGGTGGTGGTTGTGAGGGGCAATGCAAGATTATTTTAGGAGATATCTTACACCGCAAGGCCCATATCGTACACCAAACCCGAACTGTGGACAACTATTTGATTTACATGCATGTACCCTTTGCAAATGATAATTATATTATATATACACAAAAATATATGATATATATTATTATATAATATATAATATTAAATTATATAGCATATAGTATTAGAAAGAATGTAATTTTATATTTTGGTAAACCAAAGGTTTTGTAAAGTGGAAGAGGTAAAAATCAATAATTGTACTTAACTTGAAACCCATGATCGTTGACCCTATCTAAATTTTAAGGTGAGTTAGGTGGTCATGGTGAGGGACAATGAAAGGGTATTTTAAATGATATCATACACCACATGGCCCATATCATATACCAAACTTAGATTCATGGTCACTATTGGATTTACATGACTTGCACTCATTACAAATGGGTTTGCAATTTTCAAGGTAGTGACATTTTCAAATGGTTTTTTTCTATTGGCAAGGGTAGATGAGGACATCATGAGAGTTTATTTTATTGCATCAAGGCTCCACATTTGATGTGAAACTTGAATTAGCATTGTAATGTCAATGGGGTGGGTACAATAGATTAAGGTCTCATAATCTATCTTGTAGCTTCCATTTGCCCATGTTACAAATATTTTGACACTATGAGCAATTATTTGAAGCATAAGAACATATATAAATTCCATACTCTAAACCTTAGAAGAAAAAGTGGCCACAATTAGAACCTATCTTTGTAAACGTCTTATTTATCCCCATTGGAAAAAAATGTAAAATCTAGGGGAGCATTGGTAAGTAAAATTTTGTTGTAGAAAAAATATTAAAATGAATATGAGATTATTGTTGCTTAACACTTTGTGTGTGGTCCAAAAGGTGAGATGGGGTTAGTGGTCATGGGTTTTGAGTGAGGTATGACTATTGACTATATATCCATCTTGTATGCATGTGTGTGTGTGTGTGTGTGTGTGTGTGTGTGTGTGTGTGTGTGTGTGTGTGTGTGTGTGTGTGTGTGTGTGTGTGTGTGTGTGTGTGTGTGTGTGTGTGTGTGTGTGTGTGTGTCTTACAATAATATTTATACTTATAAATATATAATATAATTATCTATATGATACACCATATACTATTATAATATATTATAATTATTATATATAAATGTAGATTCAAGTATGGAGTTGCACATTGAATGTGGAGCTCTACCACAATCAAATCAGTTCCCATGATGTCTTCCCTTACTATTGACAATAGAAAAGAATATAATCAAAGATGTTACCATGTAGAAAGTTCTGGACCCCTTTTGAATGGGTGCATGCAATGTAAATCTACTATCTACCTTGAATCTAGGTTTGATGTACAATATGGGCCATCTCATATTTGAATCACTTGAAATACCTTGCCATTGCCCCACACCATCACCGTGTAACTCACCTTGTAATGTTTTACCACTTTGTCATTCTCTAGCTCACCATGAAATAAAATGTCTCCTCATACAACTCATTTCCATGTCATATGAAGAAATATAAAAAAAATCATTTTACATTGTCACCTCCACTAGAAAATATAAAACTATTCTTGATTAACATTCCATGCATAAAAGGTGAGATGTGGTCATCGATCATATATTCTGAGTGAGTTACAAGTGTCAATTTACACTTTCACTTCTAAAATATTGTTTTACCAAACCAAAAATTACATCCTTTCTTATGTAAATTGCACCTTTGGGGCAGTTATTAGTTTAATTTTTATTAAAGGGAAGGATAAAAATCCTAACTAACAACATAGTGTGATCAACAAGGAGGAGAAATCAATAACTAATGAAAACTGGAAACCATTTTAAAATATTCCATTCCTCTTAAATAATTGTGTTGGTGATGATATATCAAAAAATTAAAATATTATAAAAACATCAATCCATAAAACCTACTAAATGGAATTGGTTGACCTAGTTAGATAGACAAGCGAGAACAACACTCTGTAAAACTTATTACGTCGAGTTAGTCGACCTTTTTAGATAGATAGGTAAAAAATGGTAGTCTAAAAAACCTAACAAGTTGATCTAGTCAACCTAGTTAGACAAATATGAATTTTTTTACTATAAACTAGATGATGTAGTCTGAAAGTAGAGGATAATAATCATAATATAAAACACTAGATCAATCCTAGTTGACTAACTTTATTCAAACATAGTCAACTAGGTCGATGTTGGTTGATCTTATTAAGTCACACGTCACAAAATTGTGTTGACATTTTTCAACACAATATGCATTACAATAGAGAGAGTAAGAAACAAGAAGGGTCAACTTTTTTAGATAGATATGTAAAAAATGGTAGTCTAAAAACCTATTAAGTCGAGCTAGTCAACCTAGTTAGAAAAATATGAATTTTTTTACTGTAAACTAGATGATGTAGTCTAAAAGTAGAGGATAATAAGCAAAATATAAAACATTGGATCAACCCTAGTTGACTACATTTATTCAAACATAGTTAACTAGGTCGATGTTGGTTGATCTTATTAAGTCACACATCACAAAATTGTGTCAACATTTTTCAACATATATGCATTACAATAGAGAGAAGTAAGAAACAAGAAGAAATGAAATCAGGTTCATATGGCTCAATATGGCCCAAATTACATCATTTATTGCCCTAATTGACTAATTAGCTTAATTTATGATGACATTAGGTTTAATTAAACCCCAAATCACATTCTTTAGTCACAATTAGGTTTAACGTGCTCAAATTGGCCCCAATTACATTCATGATTGGACTCTATACCCAAAATCAAAAACCCTAATTCCTAAATGATAAGCCCTAAACCATAGACCCTTAACCCTAAACTAATATATTTATCTCCAATTAACACCTTTAGAGTAATAATTATGTTCACATGGATCAATTCAGCTAAATCACATCACTTGTTTCCTCAATTGATTAATTGGCTCAATTTATGATGATATTGGGGCTAATATGTATAACAAGCTCAAATTAGCCCTAATTTCCTTCACGATTGGACCATATGTACCCTGAACCCTTAAACCTAAACCTTAAACTCTAAGTCCTAATCCCTAATCCCCAAACCCTAAATTATAAACCCTAAGCCAATCAATTTAACCCTAATAAACATCTTTTAGAGTAAGAATTAGGTTCACATGGCTCAATTTGGACCAAATCACATCATTGATTTCCCAATTTACTAATTGGCTCAATATGTTATTACATTGAGGAAAATTGAGCCCAAATTTACATTTTGTAGTCACAAATAGTTTAATGAGCTCAAATTAGCCCTAATTGTCTTCACTATTAGACCCTATGCCATAAACCCTAAACCCTACTCCTTAAACCCTAAGCCTTAAACCCTAAACCATAAACCTTAATTATAAACTTTAAACCCTAAACTAATCAATTTATCCCTAATTAATGATCACTAGAGTGAGAATTGGGTTCACAGGGCTCAATTTGGTCAAAGTCACATCATGGATTGCCATAGTTGAATGGTATTGGGGTTAATTGAGATAAATCCAATTATGTAGTCACAAATAGGTTCAACGTGCTCAAATTGGCCTGAATTGCCTTCATGATTGGACCCTATACCCTAAACCCTAAAACTTAAGTCATAAGCCATAAGCCCTAAACCCTAAACCCTAAATCATAAACTCTAAACCTAAAAGTAATCAATTTATCCCTACTCAACTTTATTTAGAGTAAGAATTATTTTCACATGGATCATTTTGGCTCAAATGGCATCAATGATTACCCCAATTGACCAATGGATCAACTCATGATGACATTTGGGATAATCAATCCCAAAATCATATTTTATAGTCATAAATAAGTTTAATGACCTCAAATTGGACCAAATTAAATTTATGATTGGACCTTATGTATCTTGAACATTAAACCCTAAAAGATAAATCCTAATCCCTAATCGCTAAGCTTTAAACCCTAAATCATAAACTATAAACCTTAAACTAATTTATTTAGTCCTAATTAACATTTTTAAGAGTAAGAATTAGGTTTACAACACTCAATTTAGCCTAAATCACATAATTGATTGCTCTAATTGACTAGTTGGCTTAATTTGTGATGACATTGGGGCTAATTAAGCCCAAAATCACATTTTATAGTGACAAATAGGTTTAACAAGCTCAAATTGTCCCCAATTGCCTTCATGATTGGACCCTATGCCCTAAACCCTAAACTTAAGCCATAAGCCCTAAACCCTAAACCCTAAACCCTAAATCATAAACTCTAAACCTAAAATTAATCAATTTAGCCCCAATCAACATTATTTAGAGTAAGAATTATGTTCACATGGATCAATTTGGCTCAATCACATCAATTATTGCCCCAATTGACCAATGGATCAATTTATGATGACATTTGGGCTAATCAATCCCAAAATCATATTTTATAGTCATAAATAAGTTTAATGAGCTCAAATTGAATCTAATTACATTTATGATTAGACCTTATGTATCTTGAACACTAAACCCTAAACTATAAATCCTAATCCCTAAGCCCTAAGCCCTACGCCTTAAGCTTTAAACCCTAAATCATAAACTATAAACCTTAAACTAATTTATTTATCCCTAATTAACATTTTTAAGAGTAAGAATTAGGTTTACAACACTCATTTTATCCCAAATCACATAATTGATTGCCCTAGTTGACTAATTGGCTTAATTTATGATGACATTGGGGCTAATTGAGTCTAAAATCACATTCTATAGTCACAAATAGGTTCAACAAGCTCAAATTAGCCACAATTGCCTTCATGATTGGACCCTATACCCTAAACCCTAAAACTTAAGTCATAAGCCATAAACCCTAAACCCTAAATCATAAACTCTAAACCTAAAAGTAATCAATCTCACCCCAATCAACATTATTTAGAGTAAGAATTATGTTCACATGGATCAATTTCACTCAAATTACATCAATGATTGCTATAATTGACCAATGGATCAATTTGTGATGATAATTAGGTTAATCAATTCCAAAATCATATTTTATAGTCATAAATAATTTTAATGAGCTCAAATTGAACCTAATTACATTTATGATTGGACCTTATGTATCTTGAACACTAAACCCTAAACTATAAATATTAATCCCTAAGCCCTAAGCCCTAAGCTTTAAACCCTAAATCATAAAATATAAACCTTAAACTAATTTATTTAGCCCAAATTAACATTTTTAAGAGTAAGAATTAGGTTTACAACACTCAATTTAGCCCAAATCACATAATTGATTGCCCCAATTGACTAATTGGCTTAATTTGTGATGACATTAGGGTTGATTGAGCCCAAAATCACATTCTATAGTCACAAATAGGTTCATCAAGCTCAAATTGGCCTCAATTGCCTTCATGTTGGACCCTATACCCTAAACCCTAAAACTTAAGTCATAAGCCATAAGCCTTAAACCTTAAACCCTAAACCCTAAATCATAAACTCTAAACCTAAAAGCAATCAATTTAGCCCCAATCAACATTTTTTATAGTAAAAATTATGTTCACATGGATCAATTTGGCTCAAATCGCATCAATGATTGCCCTAATTGACCAATGGATCAATTTATGATGACATTTAGGCTAATCGATCCCAAAATCATATTTTATAGTCATAAATAAGTTTAACAAGATCAAATTAGCCCCAATTACATTTATGATTAGACCTTCTGTATCTTGAACACTAAACCCTAAACTACAAATCCTAATCCCTAAGCCCTAAGCCCTAAGCTTTAAACCCTAAATCATAAATCATAAACCTTAAACTAATTTATTTAGCCCTAATTTACATTTTCAAGAGTAAGAATTAGGTTTATAACACTCTATTTAGCCTAATCACTTAATTAATTGCCCTAATTGACTAATTGGCTTGATTTATGATGAAATTGGGGCTAATTAAGCCCAAAATCACATTTTATAGTCATAAATAGGTTCAACAAGCTCAAATTGGCTCTAATTGCCTTCATGATTGGACCTTATACCCTAAACCCTAAAACTTAAGTCATAATCCATAAGCCCTAAACCCTAAATCATAAACTCTAAACCTAAAATCAATCAATTTAGCCCTAATAAACATTCTTTAGAGTAAGAATTATGTTCACATGGATCAATTTGGCTCAAATCGCATCAATGATTACCCCAATTAACCAATGGATTAATTTGTGATGAAATTTGGGCTAATCGATCCCAAAATCATATTTTATAGTCATAAATAAGTTTAACAAGCTCAAATTGGCCCCAATTATATTTATGATTGGACCTTATGTATCTTGAACACTAAACCCTAAACTATAAATCCTAATCCCTAATCCCTAAGCTATAAACCCTAAATCATAAACTATAAACCTTAAACTAATTTATTTAGCCCTAATCAACATTTTTTAATAGTAAAAATTAGGTTTAAAACACTCAATTTATCCCAAATCACATAATTTATTGCCCCAATTGACTAATTAGCTTAATTTGTAATGATGTTGGGGCTAAATAAGCCTAAAATCACATTTTGTAGTCACAAATAGGTTCAACAAGCTCAAATTGGCCCCAATTTCCTTCACGATAGGACCCTATACCCTAAACCATAAATTATAAGCCTTGAAACCTAAACCTTAAACCTTACATAGTAAACACTAAACCCTTAAAAAAATTAATTCAACCCTGATTAACAACCTTTAGAGTAATAATTTTGTTCACATGGCTCAATTCACCCCAAATCACATCATTTACTACCCAAATTGAGTAATTATCTCAATCTATGATGACATTGGGCTAATTAAACCCAAAATCACATTCCATGGTAACAAATAGGTTTAGTAAGCTCACTTTTTCCCTAATTTACTTTATGATTGGACCCTAAACCCTAAACCACAAACCATAAACCATAAACACTAATCCATAAACCCTAAATCTTAAATCATAAACCATAAACCCTAAACAAATCAATTTATCCCCAATTAACATCCTTTAGAGCAATGATTAGGTTCACAGGGCTCAAAATGACCAAAATTGCATTACTAATTGGCTTAATTTATGATGACACATTGACATGAATTTGGCCATATTATTTATTTTATTATAATATATATTTTTTTATTTTCAAAGTTCATGCATGGGATTAGTCAATACTAGTTGTTAACATTGAGGTTTTGTACATAAAAAATGTGTAAACCTAATTGTCACATCTCGATTTCTTGCTAAGAAAAATATTTGACTATCCATGGAAATGTATAGTCAATAAATTTGATTTGGGTTATTTTTTACTAAGTTTTGGGATATATGTTGTTATGGTATAGTTGGATATTGCTTAGGTTACATAATTACATTTATATGAGTTAGCTGTAGTATATATGTTTATATTATGATCATGTTGATTCATTATTTCATCTATATTTTATGATGTATGTATATGTATACACTATAAATTGGTCAAGAAACCACACATATTATGTCTTTTCATAGTCTTCATAAGAGACTCTGACTGGAGAATGTGAGTCTTATTCACATCTAGCCATTTATTTTTGTCTGATTTGCCTTAGTCTTGTTTCATATCCTAGACACCTTTTTGACCATTCCCAGTCATTCGTGACCTTCTAGACTTAACCCTTACTAAACTAGGTTACTCTTTCCATGATTATTCCATCCCCCTACATCCTGAACCCTCTAGATAACAATGCCCAAATATGACTACAACATTGAAACCCATGGTGTCCATTTTTTGATGCTATTATTCAAGTGTAAATTTGATTCCAATGGTCAGTTTCTCTCACAAGATGAGTCTTACCCCTTTTATTTTCTTCATTCCTAAATTTCTAATGTCATTTAAATGCAAATAAAACTCTCAAATTCAAAACAATGAGTCTCTTATATAAATGAGTACACAAGGCATTTTATATCTATCACTTACTACTTTAACACATTAGACATAATAAAAATTAGTCAATAGTATAGCTCAACATTCTGCATAACACATAGACTTGCATGCTTGATCAGGGAGAGGCATAAGCAAAATTCATTCTTGAATCTCTCATGCACATTTATTATGCATGTTCCCTAAGGGAGAACTACATTAGATCTGAGACACTAGCTTGAGGGTTAATGTAGGTAGCAATCAAAATAATATGGGTTCTTGATTGTGCGATCATTCTTCCCCTAACCTAGTTTTTTCCCTTTTGCTTTTGAGGTGTTATTTATTTTTATCTGTGTATGTGGATACTAGTATTTAAGACTAAAATATATCTACAATGAGCTATAATGACTTCTAACCATCTAAATTTGGTATGTAAGCTCATATTGACCAGGCGAGCAAAACCCAAAAATCTTAGATCCTTAGGATAATAGTGTTGGGAAGGACTATAGCACTGGACACCAGGGTATCTTATTTCTAGGACTCCTATCTAATCAAAAAATAGATGCTGGATTCATATTCTTGATAGTGTCTCAATCCTGATCTTCAATTTCTAGCCTCAGAATCCTCTATTTTAGTCTGAATCTAGATAAGTTAATTTCTATTTCCCTTGTATAATTATCAATTAAAATCTATATTTTTCCCTATCAAAGTAGATTTTTCCTATCATTCCAAATCCTTATTATTTAAGATATAAACACTATATTCTCAAAAATAATAAAACATTTAGTGAACCTGACTTACTTCGAATAAACCTAAAACCCTAGTTACACTTAGGGTTCATCCTTATTTTATGCAAAAAATTAATTTCCAAAATTTAGATTTTTTTATTAATTTTTGTACATTTTTCCTACTCAAAATAATTTTTAGAATTTAAAATTATTGCATAATTTTAAAAAATTCTAAAACCCTGGGTCAAAACCCTAGATTTCAAAACTAGGTCATCACACAACAAACCTTTCCTCCTTGCAAATTTTAGAAAACTATTTTGGAATTTTTGCTAATTGATTACCTTTTCAAAAATAAATTCAAAATTTCAAAATTAGTAGTTTCTTGTGCAAAAATTTAATTTCTAAAATTCTAATTTTTTAATAAATTTTTATGCATTTATCTTATTTCAAATAATTTTTAGAATTTAAAATTATTGCATAATTTTCAAAAAAAATTCTAAAACCCTAGATTTCCAAACTAGGTCCTCAAACCCCAAGTTTTCCTCCTTTACAAGTTTTATAAATTAATTTCAAAAGTTTTGAAAATTGTTTAGTGTGCCAAAAATATTTTCAAAATTTCTAAATTAGTAGTTATTTTGTGCAAAAAATTCAATTTCAAATTTTTGATTTTTTTTATCAATTTTTGTGCAATTATCTTGTTCAAATTAATTTTAGAATTTAAATTATTACATAATTTTAAAAAAAATCTAAAACCCTAGATTCCTAAACTAGGTCCTCCACCTTCAAACCATTCATCCTTGTAATTTTTAGAAATTAATTTTGAAATTTTTGCAATTTATTTAGATAGCCACAAGTATTTTCAAAATTTCCATGTTAGTAGTTATTATTGCATTTATTTTCTTAATATACTTCTTCATATTCTTTTTGGTGAAAGAAATAAAATGGGCACTAAGGCACTTCTTCCCTCTCATTCCATAGGACAAATTTCTTAATTTTTTGCATAATTATGACAATGAGTGGACAAATTTGCAAAATTGCACATTAGCTAAAAATGTGAAAATTATTTTATTTACAATGAAGATAATTACTATTGTTTCAATGAAAAATATTATCTTGAATATGAAAGTGATAGTGAAGAAAAAGTAGATGCATCTTTTCCTCTCAAAACCTATCTCTTTCATCCCTTCTTCTAAAGAAAATACTTTTGATAAATGGGAAAAAATAATTCTTACCTCATTCTCCTATGCACAATGCACCAAAATGAACAAATTATTCATGCACTTCTAAATAAAACTCTAATAGGTGATAATTTTCTTCCATGTGAACCTCTCTCTCTCTCTCTCCTCTCTCTCTCTCCTCTCTCTCTCTCTCTCTCTCTCTCTCTCTCTCTCTCTCTCTCTCTCTCTCTCTCTCTCTCTCTCTCTCTCTCTCTCCTCTCTCTCTCTCTCTCTCTCAAAATACAAAAATATAAATGCAATAGAATCAAATTACCAAATCATAGTTCAAATGATGCATCTCATGCTCTCAACTCTACTTTATCCAAAGAATGTTGAAATGATAAATCTCTTACTCTTACTTATCATATTGAAAATGAATAGAATGCATACACTCCATCCATGGATAGCATAGATACACATGATATTCTAAATTCCAATGATAACTTATTGCATATTAGAAAGGAAACAAATTCTTCTCTTACACCTCTCCCTAGAAATGATGGAAGTGATAATGAGTATTGTAGTGAACATGCAAATGAATATGAGAATGAAAGTGAATACAAAAATGATACTTCAAATTCTACTATCTCAAATGAACAAAATTTAGATTGTGATAATGCATGGAATAATGATGACTATTATGTATATAGCGAAGAAGAAAATGCATCTCATGTTTCTACCTCTTCTCTCACTCCTCTCAAACCTAATGCATGTCAAAATGTTTCTCCTACTTTTATTCATAATTCTATTTCAAATAATGTACATGATAATAATAAGATCACATCATCTACTAAATTAGCATGTGATTCACTAAAACACAAAGATGCCAATGAATCCCCCAAGACACCCCTCATTACAGTAGAATCCAATCCTCACTCTTCACCTAAAGAGAACGGTAGCCCACATTCCTCTAGTAAATTCCAAGTTACCATTACTCCCAAGGTTCAAGTGAGCACACCCCCTCTTTATGATTCAATTGCAAAATGTAGCATTCCCATGGTTAAAATTAACAATCAAATTCAATGATTAAATGAACCACTTCAAGATACTAATGTACTATCCCAGGAGATCATATCTTTGATGCATGAAGTTGGTGAACTAAAACACCAAGTACATCTCTTTAGCTTGGAAAATAAAGCTTACAAATCTTGGATGGATGCCAATGATCTACATGGTAACCCTATTCTGAATACATTCATAAAATCTTCATTGCCTAAGCATTTATAAATATCATCATTACCTCACTTTGATGGAACTGGAGATCCATTTGTACACCTTCAAGCCTTTTGAAAATCTTTAGCATCTCATGTAAGCCCATTGATTCTACTCAAATTATTCCAGTAGACATTAGTGAGAGAAGCACATCATTGGTTCTTTCATCTACTCCCCATTGGTTCATTACACACATATGATAACATATAGGAGGAATTTCTTAGATATTACATCATATCATAAACATGAGACCTCATGTTACATATGAGAAACTTGCTACACCACATTAGAATTCTTCAGAGCCAATTAGGGAGTATATCTTAAGATTCAAGACTCACATGTTAATATTGATATACAAACCAACAGATCTAGATATTTAGCATATATTTATTAAGGGGCTTTGCCAACCTCTACTCTAACATCTACTATATTAGACAGAGTCTTCTTTCAGATACTCATGTTATATAGTTTTATCTTTGGAAAAGAAATTGGGATTGATTGAGGCAAATTAAATTGATAAGATCACTCTAGATTTCATAATAGCATCTTCAGATATAGCTCTTAGCACTCAACATCTAGCATGTCCTAGATAATATAGGAGACCACAACAAGAAAAGCAACTAGTCAAGATCAAAGAGCTAGTTTCCAGAGCACAACCTACAATATGCACTATAGAGACAAAAAATAATCACCACCATAGTTTGATTCAGAGTGGGATAACCCATCTAAAAAATTATCAACACTATTAGATGGGAGGTTAATCACATTACCTTATACTCATCAACGAGATCCACATCTCCTACATAGACATCCACATCAATCTTTTTATAACTATCATTTTATCTATGGACATAAATATAATGACTATTTTGGACTCTAAGATTACATTACTAGATGTGTTGACAATGGTATCATAGCTTTCACATAGGGGGCATAGAGATATCCTCCATTATGGAACCCTAGACCTCTTTCCTTCATGACTGAGTCATCCCAAGACATTCCTTTAAAGGACTCATCAGTCACTCATCATGAGGGAAATGTAGGTTTTAGGATAGAATCTCATAGGAGATCTCCTATTCCACCACCTTAGATGGTTTGAAAAATAGTATAACAATAAAAACCTACATATAGCACCATAGTTTGAGGAATACATAGTTCAGTTCCATATACATATCCAACACAGTCACATGCACTGTAGTAGGTACCTACTCATGAAAGATATTCACTACAAGTAAGTTTTCAGGGTCCTATCTCATGTAGCAACTCACTAAGGTTAAGATTAGATGAACTCCCATTATGTTTTCTAGTTTCATCTTGATGTATCACTCAGCCATATGCATCACAATAGAGGCCACAAGGTGTTATTTCATGTAACAATCCACTATGATTGTGAATCAATGAGCCTCTTCCATAGCACACAATTCAGTTGCACATCCAGTAAGGTTGCATTTTTTAGAGTCTCCATATACAACTACAGTTAGTCCACAACAAGAAATATTAGATACATAGCACATTTTTACACAACATGAGTAGTATGGGCACTTATTTAGTTGGCCAATAGGGTTCAGATAGTGATATAACATAGAATAATACAACGTATAGTCATACTGATTTTTAGTTTGTAAGTTTCACTTAGTAACACAATGATGGAGCCAAAGGTCTAACTAACCTTTGTATTCTTGAGCCACACTCAAGGAACTAATATTCACACAGTGCTATCTTACATCCCCCTAATAACAACTAACATTCCTAATTACCTATAACTATCCATAGCCCAAAAACCTACTTATCAAAGTCTAGATCTTACCAAATCAACTGATCCAAACCCTTTACCAATCTCAAATTAACTCAACTTTTCTAAATAAGTTACCAATCTCAAAATCTAGACCTTACTTATATCCTACTTACAAACCAATTCACTTTACCAAATCAATTTGACTAATCACAAAAACCAACAAAATTATCATTTAAATATGATTACAAATCAAACATCAACATCAAATCAACTATTCAAATCAAAACATTGCAATACCCGTATACTCTAGAATCCATAACACTAATACAAGTAAATATAAAATCAAACCAGTATATATATATATATATATATATATATATATATATATATATATATATATATTATACTCTAGAATCCATAACACTAATACAAGTAAATATAAAATCAAACCAGTATATATATATATATATATATATATATATATATATATATATTTCAAATGCATATACACTATGTCAAATATAATTAATCATGAATGAGCATCATGCCCTCACTCTCAGTCTCACTCTCCCCTCCAGTACTAGTCCAATAATCTAGTCTCAAACTTGATGTCCCTGCACCTCCTTGATCTCTTGAATGCCTCTTACACCAACTATCTTTCTCAAGTAGCCAACCATACTCCTCACACAAGTCTACATATTACCACTAAAGATCTATATAATCATCCATGATCTTCATGCTCACCACACCATAATTAGATGGAGGCATCCTATGCCTATCCAACTCTACTCTTAGTTCATCTCTCTCTCCTAATGCCTTAAAATATGTAGCTATAACTATAACAACCCTATCAAACAAATGAGCATAAACACCAGCTGTAACCATTGCCCATTCTATCAAACCCTCTTCCACTACATCATTAGGAACATGTCGTGTGAGATCTAAAAGTTTAAACTCAATGATGGTCTCCCAAAACTCATCATCTCCCCTCCCCACCCTAATAGGTGCCTCATCCTGTGCAACTCCCACTCCACCTACATGCATAAAAAGTATGACACTACATTAGATATATAACTTTCAAGTTAAACTAAATCACAAATGTAGGCATAATTCAAATGCAATTATAAATTACCTCCCATCATCTAGATTAGCTCAATATCCTCATACATAGGAACATCCACTCCATCAATAGGATATAATAGAAACCACCAATGCCTAACCCACCATGTAGTATATCCATTAGTACATCTCACATCATCTACATCAATAATATTTATAGCCACATCTCGTGCATCTAAAGGTAATGGTTCCAACTCAACCTCAGTGGGTCTCGCATGAGATCCTACTCTCATTGGTGCCCATGCACTCCTCAACCATACCCATGCTATAGGAGGAATATCCTATCAAACTCCAAACTACCTAGTCACATGCTCATATTGAAAACACGCATACACTCCAACCTAGTGGTCATGTATCCAACAACTAACCCTCATATATCTAAACTACACTCCATCCTCCTCCCACCCAGGGTATCCTCTATAAGGCCTCCATATGATCTCATGGGCATCCAATCTATCCAAAACTCATCTATAGTGATTTATCCCATGATATTTGATAGTAATTGAACTCATACACTACTCCCCATATGCTATGATGGTGCTCAACCCTCCCTCGACAATCCAAATGATTGCACAACTTCTGTGTGATCATAAGCCCAATAATATAATAGAGTACCCACACCCACACCACCACTAAATCCCTCCTATGTATATCTATATAAATCTCTGTATAAATGAGCAAGCATAATCCTACCCCATGAGAACATAGTACCATACATCTCAACACTATGAACCACCCTATGTATCTTATAGGTAATAAAAAAATTGTTACCATCCACTGTAAAAAATGAAGCCAACAACATGGCTAACCACTTCCATAGGCATGGAACACTTGACTGCATAACTAAAAAATATATATCACTATCACTACCTATTTGATATACACCTAAAGGTACACCATTAAAATACAAAGATGTACGATCAATAACATCAACACCCATATCGTCCTACAATGTCACCCATCACCCATCGCCCACTAACCAATAAATGTAGAATTTGATACACATCCTCTAGGGTCATAAGGATCTCCCTTGTAAGAAGCCATAATGTACAAGTGTCTACATTCCACCTCTCACATAAGGTGGTGATCAAATACCTATCCCACTACATAGTACCTAGGTCACATACATGACCCAAACTGCTCTATCTATCATGGCTCTCTCATCAACTGACAAGTACACCATCCATAAAATCTCCATCACCTAACCTCTATGGAATTCTCTCATCCACACCTCACCCTAAAAACATTATAAAACACACACACACACACACACACACACACACACACACACACACACACACACACACACACACACACACACACACACACACACACACACACACACACACACACACACACACACACCCACACCCACACCCAAACCCACACACACACCCACACACACACACACACACACACACATATCATGCCAGGAAAAATAACTAAACCACACAACATGAAAACAACTCAAAAACTAAAAAAAACTATCCTTAGTGAACACTAGCACTGTAGAAGGACACAAACACTGGACAAAAGTGCCAAAACTTGGACAACAACATTGCATCCTACACAAGAGTGATGCCTCTAGGATAGGAGCCATGAAACTAGATAAACACTTCTTAGACCACTTAAAATAGATTAAAAATGCTAAATGCAAGATTTTAAATAGGTAAAACTAGTTACTTTCATTACTCACCAAGGTAATCTCTCTATCAGACTGAATTTGGGCTACCAGCTACTCAAAACACGTGGTAGAAGGTGCTCATCTCTTAGGCATTTTCTCACTCCAGATCTCTAATATATCAAACTAGTCAATGCACAAATGAATCCAAAGTCAATAAAAACTCTTATATCAACCAAATTTTTAATTCAAAAGCAAGACACCATTTTACCCATAACTAGAACCTCACAGCTCTATTTTACAAACTATTTTGTTTAACAAGATCATGAAAATGATACCTTAGACATAATTCATGCCTTGATATATCGATACATCATCTATAACATACACACATACCTATACCTATTTTTTACCTTGACATATAAATTGGTACTTACCAATTAAAAACTTTCTCAAACAACCTAGCCAAATCAATCAACTTTTCAATCCATTCAGTCTACTACCACCTCATTTGCCTATCACAACATGAATGTTCTAATCTATACTATACCCACACATAATATTTGGTCTTAAACAATCAATAACACATTTTAATCCTAGTAATACAACTTCTTAATCAATTCAAACTATACCAACTTTGTTCCTATTCATATACCACTAGTCATCACTTTTAGCTCAACCTCCTCTATCATAGATCTCATCCCTCTCCCCAAAAGGGAGCATCATTCATACCATCTCTACAAATTACCTATTACACCTATCCATTCTTATAGTTAAATAAACCTTGGTTCTCACACCTCTAGTAGTTAGATTGTCAAATTCACTTTAGATCGATCGAAACATATAGTGATTCAGGTTACATGGGTCATTCAACATGGTTTTTACACCTCCAAAATATATATTATTAGCATTAATCAGTACATATTGGTCAATATTATATAGTGGTTCAAATTATATGGGTCACTTAGCATCACTCAACTCAGATTGGTCAAGATTATATAGTGATTTAGTTTATGTGGGTCACTCAACATCACTCATACATTTAGAGGGATATACCGTCAATTTATAGATACATAGATTATTTATATACATTGGTTTAGATTATATGGACTCATAGTGACTTTGATATAGACTCAAAATTAGATAAGAAATGTGGGGGCTTGTACATTACTACACTTCTCATACATATAACTTCATATAGCATGACATAGTTATAATACCAGATAGCATATTATAGGCATAGTGTAGATCACATTATTTTGATCTTCAATTTTGCACATGGGACATGGAATGATAGATCATGGCACATGTGGTTATATATATTTATAAATTATCTAGATGCATCACTCACATACTAAATTTGAGGGTATGACATAGATGATCATGTTCTTTAGCATCCAGGATTATACATATTGGAATGGCAAGATAGGCCATTTTATTCTTACACATTTACTAGAGTTTTTAGATTACACCCAATCATACCCAGGTTGTCACTAGGTTGGACCGTATGATCATCTATAGTGGTTGGTCCATAGCATTACTCAAACCTAGGAGTTTGTGTAGGATAGAGGGTAGACATTGATTTTGGACCTCTAAACACTTCTCATTTCCAGTTCATATTATTCAGAGTGGGGACATGATAGATCCTGCTCTTCATAGTGTATAGATTCTATACACACATTCCAAATTACATGAATTTATGTGGGATAAAGGGTAGACACTGGTTTTAGGTCTCTGAGAATTTCTCATTTCTCATTTAGCTTCAGTACAGGGGGTATCCATTACAGGGATTCCTTTTTTCTCTAGGCATTATTTAAATTCAATACAAGGGACATCTATTACAAGGATTCCTTCTTTCTCCAGGCACTATTCAAATTCAATATAGTGGGCATCTATTATAGGGATTCCTTATTTCTCCAAACACTATTCAGATTCAATATAGGGGGAGTCTATTACACAGATTCCTTCTTTCTCCAATCACTATTTAGTTTTCCATACACTTCCCTCATCAAGAAGTTGGATCCATTTTTTGTACACTTATCTCCATATAGGTAAGTTTAGGTACCCATTTTCTTTATTTTTTTACTCTAGTACTTCATTTCATTACATAACTAGATTAAAAGGGGTAAAAATGTATACACCCTAAATTGGTCAAGAAACTACACATATCATGTCTTTTCATAGTCCTTTCATAGGAGACTCTGACTGGAGAATATGAGTCTTATTCACATCTAGCCATGTTTTTTTGTCTAATTTACCTTGGCCTTGTTTCATATCCTAGACACCTTTTTGACCATTCCTAGTAATTAGTAACCTTCCAGACTTAACCCTTACTAACCTAGATAATAGTGCCCAAATAGGACTAAAATGTTGAAACCCAAGGTGTCTAGTTTTTAGTGTTGTCTAAGTGCAAATTTGATCCCAATAGTTAGTTTCTCCTACAAGATGAGTCCTACCCATTTTATTTGATTCATTTTTAAGTTTATAATGTTTTCAAAATGTGAATAAAACTCCTAAATTTTAAATAATGAGTCTCTTATATAAACGAGTACATAAGGCATTTTATATCTAACGCTTACTACTTTGGCACATTAAACATAATAAAAATTAGTCAATAGTATAGCTCAACATTCTACATCACACATAGACTTGCTTGCTTGACCAGGGAGGGGCCTATGTGAAATTAATTCTTCCATATATTGTGTGTGTTGGTTATGCAAGTTACCTAAGGGAGAACTACATCAGATCTAAGACCCTAGCTTGAGGGTTAATATATGTTGGGGATCAACCAACAATGATTACACACTTACAAAAGCAATAAACGCAGAAATAAATCAGATAGACAAGTAACTAGAATCAAATAACAGCATGAACAAGATATACAAGAAACCACCCTGAAAACTTGTATTAAACTCTTTACATAAGGAATACAATGAAGAAACACCTTTCTTCCACACCTCTCTCAGATGCACAAGATCTCACACTAGATCTCTATCCCTCAAGAGCTATCTCTCTCAAGCACAATCAAATCCAACAAGTCTGGATTGATTCAACACTTCTGTACTGTTCTTCAAACTTACAATAGTCTCATAGACTTGCTTGCAAAAACTTAATACACTAAGCTAAGAAGATCTAATCCTACATATAGAATTAGCAAACGTATGCATGCTCTTACAACAATTAGTTATGCCTCTTGAACAAAGGCTTCTAATTTCAGTCTTGCTAATATTGGAAACGCGGATCGAGACTAGGGCTCAAACTCGCCATGCAAACTAACACTGCTGTCCACGGAAATAGATTCTGGACGCACAGGCAACCGACGGTGGTTCCTACCTGGTTGACATGACCGACGTCGGCCGACTACCTGCCGACGTCGGCATTCCCTTCACTGCTGCTGACCGACGTCGGTCGCTCCTGACCGACACCGGTGACTGTGTAGACCCGAATTGCTGAATAATGCACAAGTGAAGCTTTTAGGCTCCACATCCTAACAATCTCCCACTTGGAGATAAAAAGCTGCACCAGTACCTGTACAGCAACATCTTCTAGCTCCCCCATCTTCAACTCAATCATGAAGACCAATAGAAGTTGAATGAAGATTCAACCTCTCCTTAGTAACTGGCTTAGTTAACATATCTGCCGGATTCCTATCTGTATGAATCTTCTCCAGCTTCAACTCACCATCCTCCAATACCTGCCGTATGAAATGGTACCTTAGCTGTATGTGCTTAGTTCTTGAATGAAAGGCCGAATTCTTGGCCAAATGGATTGCACTCTGACTGTCACTATACAATCTGCAACTCTCATGCTCCCTACCAAGCTCATCCATGAACCGTGTCATCCATATCATCTCCTTGCTAGCCTCTGTGACTGCAATATACTCAGCCTCTGTAGTTGACAAAGCAACCACCTTCTGCAACTTAGATATCCAGCTAACTGTCGTTCCGCCTACAGTAAAAACATAACCTGTAGTGCTCCTTCTGCCATCCAAATCTCCTGCCATATCTGAATCTACATAGCCATGTAGAGAAGTATCTGAACCTCCAAAGCATAGATGCTTACTACTGGTTCCTCTCAGATATCTAAGAATCCATTGAACTGCTTTCCAATGTTCCTTACCTAGATTGGCCATATACTTGCTTACTACTCCCACTGCTTGGGCAATATCTGGTCTAGTACACACCATTGCATACATCAAACTTCCTACTGCGGAAGAATATGGAACCTTCTGCATGTACTCTACCTCATCATGTGAATCAGGACATTGTTCTTTACTTAACTTGAAATGTCCAGCCAAGGGTGTACTTACCGGTTTTGCATCCTGCATATTGAACCTCTCCAACACCTTGTTCACATAATCTTCTTGTGACAGTATCAACCTGTGATTCTTCCTGTCTCTCTTTATGCTCATGCCTAGGATTTTCTTCGCTGCTCCCAAATCCTTCATAGCAAACTGTTGAGCCAACTTCTCCTTAAGTTCTGAGATGTCCTGCATGTGAGATCCTGCAACCAGCATATCATCTACATACAACAATAGAATAATGTACCTACCATTATCCAATCTCTTGAAATACATGCAATGGTCGGATTGACACCTACTGTAGCTGTGCTCAGTCATAAACCTGTCAAATTTCAAGTACCATTTCCTAGGAGCTTGCTTGAGGCCATACAAGCTTTTCTTTAACCTGCACACTAAGTTCTCCTTACCTTTGACCTCGAATCCTTCTGGCTGTTCCATGTAAATTTCTTCATCCAGATCTCCATGAAGAAAAGCTGTCTTAACATCTAGCTGCTCAAGATGCAAATCCTCAGTAGCAACCAAAGACAGTACAGTCCGTATAGAAGTCATTTTTACAACAGGAGAAAATATCTCACCAAAGTCAATACCTGGTTTCTGTGCAAACCCTTTCACTACTAACCTGGCCTTGTATCTCATCTTTCCATTCTCGCCTTCCTTCAATCTGTAAGTCCATCTATTCTTCAGTGTTCTCTTATCTGCTGGCAACTCAACCAAATCCCATGTCTGGTTCTCACTCAAGGAATCCATTTCCTCTTTCATGCCTAGCTCCCACTGTTCCTTGGACTCTACCTGTATTGCCTCATCAAAACTCTCTGGTTCTCCACCATCAGTTAGCAATAGGTAAAATAAAGAAGGAGAATATCGAATTGGAGGCTTACTTACTCTTTCTGTCCTCCTGATGGGTGTCTGAGACTCGTCCACAACACGCTGTCCACCCAAATTTTCTGACAGTGACCGACCACGGTCACTTCCAGGTCTGCCTCTGGCCGACGTCGGTCCTTCCTGACCGACCTCGGTCCCTGACCTGCCGACGTCGGTCTCTGTGTGGCCGATGTCGGTTCCTGTTCTGTCGACGTCGGTTACTACCCTGCCGACGTCGGTCTCTGTGTTTTCCTGCAAGTGATTATTTCTCTTTCCCGCGAGCTGATTTTGGACCGTTACCTCATCCAACTCTTCATTGCTCTGCCCAGATTGATTCATCTTCCTTAGCTGATCACAATACATCACTCTCTCATTGAAAACAACATCTCTGCTCCTGATTACCTTGTTAGTTTCAAGATTCCATAATCTAAAACCAAAATCGTCTGAGCCATAGCCAATAAACATGCATCTCACAGACTTAGCATCAAGCTTTTTCCTATTTTCCTTATCAATATGCACAAAGGCTTCACAACCAAAAACCTTGAGATATGAGAGATCTACCTGTTTACCTATCCATGCCTCTTCTGGAATTCCACCATCCAGAGCTGTAGAAGGTCCTCTGTTAATCAGGTACACTGCGGTGTCAACTGCTTGTGCCCAAAACTCTAAGGGCAAGCCGGCATGCAACCTCATACATCTTGCACGCTCCATTATTGTCCTGTTCATCCTTTCAGCAATACCATTCTGCTGAGGTGTTCTTGGAACCGTCCTTTGCCTGCGGATTCCATTCATGTAACAATAATCTCTGAACTTATAACCGCAAAATTCTCCACCATTGTCAGATCTCAGGCACTTCAATCTATTGCCTGTTTCATTCTCAACCATAGCTTTCCAAATCTTGAAAGTCTCAAAAAC
Organism: Torreya grandis; assembly: GCA_037957365.1. Classification (NCBI taxonomy): domain Eukaryota; kingdom Viridiplantae; phylum Streptophyta; class Pinopsida; order Cupressales; family Taxaceae; genus Torreya; species Torreya grandis. The sequence goes on from JARHVA010001129.1 coordinate 369,732, forward strand.
ATCAGATTTCTTTTTAATACAGTAGATCCATACCTTTCTTGTGGCGTCATCTACGAATGAAACGTAGTACTGTGATCCTCCAATGGAAGCAACTTGAGCCGGTCCCCACACGTCTGTGTGAACAAGCTATAGCTTATGCTTCTTCCTAGTAGACCCAGTTTTGAGAAAACTAACCCTTTTCTGTTTTCCAAATACACAGTGCTCACAGAATTCTAGATCAATACCTTTTAAATCTGAAAGCTTACCTTTGGACTTAAGAATTGACATCCCCTTCTCACTCATGTGGCCAAGCCTTGAATGCCACAATTTTGCATCCACATCTGAAGTGGATAAAACAGAAGGAGAAACATTAGTAACACAGTTACACAAATAGAGAGTACCTACTCTCTTACCTCTGGCCATAACGAGTTCACCCTTGGTCACCTTCCAAGATTCTGCTGTGAGAGTTACTGTACAACCCTCATCTCCTAACTTACCTGCAGAAATCAAATTTCTCTTCAAGCTAGGAACATGCATAACGTCTCTCAACACCCATGTGTTGCTGTTCTGCATTTTTAACTGCACTTTACCTTTGCCAATTATATTACAAGGTTCATCATCCCCTAAGTACACTATTCTGAAATCACCTTGGACATAGTCACTGAAATACTCTCTGTTAGGGGTGGCATGAAAAGATGCACCTGAATCTATAACCCAAGATTCTATATTATTGTGCAAAGAGAAAATTAAAGCATCCTGTGCAATACCTGCAACCTTGGCTTCATCCTTTCCTTCGTGTTGATTGTCCTCCTTAGGCTTAGACCAGCAATCTCTGCTTATGTGCCCCATCTTTCCACAGTTCCAGCATTGTGGCTTCCTGCCATTCCTGGATTTGGATCTTCCTCTCACCTTAGACTTAGATCTTGATCTCCTCTTGCTCTTTTCTTTCTGCCTCCCTCTGCTCTCCAAATTCAAAGCGTTCCCAGATGTCTCTTCTGTGCTTTTCCTGTGAATTTCCTCATTCAAGATAACACTAACAACATCCTCTACTTTTAGAATATGTGACGCAGATGCAGTATTACTAACTGCCATAACTAAGTTGTGCCAGCTTTCCGGCAAAGAACATAATATAAGAAGAGCTTTTATTTCATCATCAAATACAATATTGACTGAACTTAATTGGTTAACTATACCATTGAAATCATTCAGATGAGTAGAAACAGATCCACCTTCATTCATATGCAAATTAAATAATTGCTTCATAAGATATACCTTATTTGAAGCGGAGGGTTTTTCATACATATTTGCCAAAGTAGACATTAACTCTACCGTAGTTTTTGCCTGTGATAAATTGGATATCACAGTAGATGCTAAACTGAGCCTTATTGACCCCAGTGCCTTTCTATCAAGAACTTCCCAATCTTCATCTTCCATGTCCTTGGGCTTCTTGGCAATTCCACTTAACGGTAAGTATAAGTCCTTTTGATACAGATAATCCTCTATCTGCATTCTCCAGTGTTGATAGTTTTTGCCATTAAACTTTTCCATTCTGAGCTTACTTTCTTCTGCCATTGCTTCTCCCACTCAAACAGAAATCCCTGCAAGAACTTCTGTGACTACCCTGTAATCAATAAACACTACACAGATCTGAACCACCTGTTAGTGAACCTGAGCTCTGATACCACTTGTTGGGGATCAACCAACAATGATTACACACTTACAAAAGCAATAAACGCGGAAATAAATCAGATAGACAAGTAACTAGAATCAAATAACAGCATGAACAAGATATACAAGAAACCACCCTGAAAACTTGTATTAAACTCTTTACATAAGGAATACAATGAAGAAACACCTTTCTTCCACACCTCTCTCAGATGCACAAGATCTCACACTAGATCTCTATCCCTCAAGAGCTATCTCTCTCAAGCACAATAAAATCCAACAAGTCTGGATTGATTCAACACTTCTGTACTGTTCTTCAAACTTACAATAGTCTCATAGACTTGCTTGCAAAAACTTAATACACTAAGCTAAGAAGATCTAATCCTACATATAGAATTAGCAAACGTATGCATGCTCTTACAACAATCAGTTATGCCTCTTGAACAAAGGCTTCTAATTTCAGTCTTGCTAATATTGGAAACGCGGATCGAGACTAGGGCTCAAACTCACCATGCAAACTAACACTGCTGTCCACGGAAATAGATTCTGGACGCACAGGCAATCGACGGCGGTTCCTGCCTGCTTGACATGACCGACGTCGGCCGACTACCTGCCGATGTCGGCATTCCCTTCACTGCTGCTGACCGACGTCGGTCGCTCCTGACCGACGCCGGTGACTGTGTAGACCCGAATTGCTGAATAATGCACAAGTGAAGCTTTTAGGCTCCACATCCTAACAATATAGGTAGCAATTAGAACAACAAGGGTTCTTGATAATATGATCATTCTTCTCCTTAATTTTTTCCCCTTTTGATTATGATGTATTCATTGTTTATATGTGTGTAGATGGATACAATTATTGAAGACTAAAATGGATCTACAACAAGCTTTGATTACTTCTATCCCTCTAAATTTGGTATGCAAGATCATATTGACTAAGTGAACAAAACCTAGAAAAGTTTAGATCCTCAAGACAACAATGTTGAGAAGGACTATAACATTAGACACCTGGGTGTCCTATTTATAATTATCCTATCCAATCAAAAATAGATTCCATATTTAGATTCTTGATAGTGTCTCAATCTTGCTCTTCAATTTCTAACCTCTGAATCTTTTATTTCAATC